>CABHPQ010151522.1:0-13933 GCA_902168405.1 Peromyscus aztecus
GAAAATTATTTTTTAAGGTTATCATACAAAGTAATGGGTTTTGTCACGGCATCCTTGGACATACTCGCCATTATACTTTGTTCCCATCCATTGCTTTCCCCACGTCCTATCTTTATGACCACCCCTGCTTTTGGGGTTTCAAAAACAATGAATAGGAAATTCATTTATCGGTAACTATGCTAATCCAAACACCTCCCGGGGTTCAGTATTTCCACCTTCCTGTTTGCACACCTCACCGCTCCCACGGTACAGATGTTTACTGTTTTCCCATGTGGTGATGATCCCATTTTGACACAGTAGAGTTGGTTTCCATCCTTGGAGCACTGTGGGGGCAACAGGCAGACACAGCTGGAAGTGTGGGCTGCAATGAAAGAGACAGGGTGAGTCATCGCAGACAGTCCTTCGCGGCTTGGTTTTACCTAAGCCTTTCCCATAGTACTGAGTTCCTTGATGGCGATCAAGAGAAAGCCGGAGCTAGGGTGACATTCTGAAGGACCTAACAGTTGCTGGATGGCGAGGTGAGACTTTGAGACAGCAGAGTGCCCTCCTAAGCTAGCAAGATTCCAGACCTGGGCCATTGCTGACACCTTCTGGGACTCGCCGCCTACATCCAATCAGGATTTGAGCTGTTTCTCTCACTCACTCTATTAAACCATTTACACAAGGTCTGTGATGTATTTTTTCTATGGGCACTTCTTATTAACATTATTGTTCTTATTTATTGGACATGAACTCTGAAACAATACATTGTGCCAAGCATTTTACATACTTTATTGAATCCTTACAAGTCTATGATCTATCCTGTACCAGTTCTACAGATGAACAAACTGAACTCAATAGTTTACCTGGGATCGAACAGTTAGTAAACAGTAGGGGAAGATATTTTAATAAATGACCCACAAGCCTCAGCATATTTATATAACTCTATGTTATATTTACTCATTTAATACTAGAATATTACTTGGTTGTACCTGTGGTCTATATTTTTAATAAGCAGTTTGGGTGATTCTCCTATAAGAGCCAGTTTTGGAGGCACCTAATTACTGCATAATTCAAACAAATACTGCATTCATGAAATCTTCTTCCTTTTCATTTTGTGTGTGTGTGTGTGTGTGTGTGTGTGTGTGTGTGTGTGTGTGTCTGCTGGAGTCCAGCTCCGACCTGTCAAAGGGTTCTTGGGGGAAGCAGAGAGGAATGAGGACATGATAGAAAGATAGAAAGAGATGATAAGAAAGACAGAGGCGCACACCTCTAATCCCAGCACTTGGGAGGCAGAGCCAGGCAGATCTCTGTGAGTTCCAGGCCAGCCTAGTCTACAAAATGAGTTCCAGAACAGGCTCTAAAGCTACAGAGAAACCCTGTCTTGAAAAACCAAAAAAAAAAAAAAAAAAAAAAAAAAAAAAAAAAGACAGAGACACAGGATAGCTTTGGGAGGGCCCTGGGTCAAAACCCAGTTGCCTTGAGGTTTATTCCAAAGGGCATTTTGTACAATGTCAAGGGGCGAGGCAAAAGACCTCCCCCTTTCAAGATCAAAGCACAAAGTACAGCCAAGTGTAGATCCTTCAAAACACCTGGTAACCACACCCATGGCCAAATCATCCCATTACGCAGTCCTGCTGGATAAAGCAAGCTCAGATTCTCTGACCTTGAGTAAGGTCTCACTAGAAAGCCTCTGAGAGTCTCCACATGTGTTTGTGTGTGTGTGTGTGTGTGTGTGTGTGTGTGTGTACGCACGTGCGTGTGTAGAGGGCAGAGGTTGCTATCAGGTATCTTCCTGGATTGCTCTTTACCTTATCTTACAGAGACAGAGTGTCTTGTTGAACTTGGAACTTACCTATTTTTTAACTAATCTGTAGCCAGCTGGAGAAGGTAAGGGTAGTGGGAAAATCTCATTCATTGTCAGAGGGATGGAGTTGGAGAAGGCCCAGGGATTGTTCCACCTTGCATAAGAAAACTTTCAGGTTTTGGAAAGGTGACATCTTCACTCTTTTTTTATGTCATTGTGACTTACACCAAGTCTGTTTATTTTCAGCACCTAAGGGCCATTCCCACCACGTCTAGCCAGGAATCCTTCAACACTCAGTCCTCACACTTCCACGCTCATAAAATCCAGGTCGGAAGACTCTTCTCTCTCTTACAGTTCTTATCACACTGCGTTAAAGTGAGTCATGCAAGAATTGTTAATGCAAGTTCTCCAAGGACTGTGAATAGTCTGAGGGGGAACAAAAAGTCCTTTATGCTCAGCCCCCTCACCAGACTGAACAGGAGCATCCATAGGTGGGATGCTAAATGGGGTTTTGGTGAATGAATTTCCCCTTTCTGTTGGCTGGTTTGTTGGTAGTGGATATTTTTGTAATTCAGACAGAACATTTAATATCCATAAAAATAGATCCCCTAAGGGAGCCATTTCTTTTCTAAGTTTTGAAAAGAGAACATCTTGTTACTTTGATATTCCACTTTAGACTCTTTAATAATTTCATTTTAGATAGGGAAGGAGAGGAGTAGCAGAGTCCAGTGTAATCATGAACATAGTTTAAGGAAGATGGAATTCAATTCAACTTAATATTACAAGGACCACAGCTTGCGGCGAGTGGGTTGGGTATAAAATACGTTTCTAAATCCTCTTTCTTTGTAAATGCATTAGCTTGTACTATTTGGTGGTGCTACTCCCAATGTTATTCACTGTGATGCTGACATTTGGTCATCAGTTAAAGACTGACAGAAGCATAATCGGCTACTTTCTGATTGGATTTGAGGTCTAATCCACAGGAGGCATTTCATGCCTGGTATACTAAAACTGGTTAAAAGCATATAGCTGGGAAGGTTCTAGGCTCTAGGAGCAGTGTGTGTGTGTGTGTGTGTGTGTGTGTGTGTGTGTGTGTGTGTGTGTGAGAGAGAGAGAGAGAGAGAGAGAGAGAGAGAGAGAGAGAGAGGTCCCTGCTGTTGTTTTATTAAGTGGACATATTGTCAAACTGCCTTCTAAATATTTATGTTTATACCTGTAGATTAGTGCTGCTCTCAACCGTGATCCAAGAAGCCTCTTTTTGCCATGGGCAGTCAGTCAATGCGGAAACTCAGAGCTGGTTAAAGTGCTGAGAATAAGACACTGGTATATCCTCCGCCCTGAATAGGACATTTCTATTACCCCACCCCACCTGGAAGGCTCAGGGGTCATCCGAGAAGAGAGGGTGGAAGGGGTGTAAGAGCTGGAGGATGGAAGGACTACTGTGAAATGCTGCCTTCTGAAAACAATGTGGCCATTGCACTCGTGCACCCAGGGCAGCCGTAGGGAACCGCGTAAGGCCTGCATGGACAAGCCAGTCCAAAGGGAGAAAGGCTCATGAGATAAGGAGCTATTGGCAATTGATGCTTGATGGGGGAGAGGGAATTATTTTTCTTCTTGGGTGTGGCTGTTGGTGGGCTGTCCATGCTCAGGTGGATGGCTGTCCATGCTCAGGTGGATGGCCCCACAACCTTGCAGTACTGTACTTAGTGGGTTATGGAGGGTGATGATGATGAGGAGGAGAAGGAGACATGGAGGCTGGAGGGGGAAACACTTGGAGTATGGCTAGGGGGAGTGAGAGAGGGACTTGGATATGATGAAGAGACACTCTATATGTGTACAAAGTTGTCAAGGAATAAATAAAAGTATAAAATAATACTGTCTGAGTATTTATACTGATCATTTCTTTAGAAAAAAGGTGCTTTTAGTTGCTTGACTATGTAAAGAACCCAAACTGTCTTTTAATTATATAAGCAAATCTTTTCATTAAGAAATGCTTATATATTAGCTTTGTTGCCCCCAAACATTCTATTAATTTGAGCAATACTGATTAAGTATTGCAACATTTTAGTATTTCTTTTGAAAATGAACTTGTGTTAGTAGAGTCCGTGGGCACTTAGTAAGCAGATATTTCATAAAGGGACACTAGTGAAGCAGACGTTTCGATGAAGTTGCAGTGCAGCAATTATTTTCAAGTCACCCAGATTTGAAAAGAATGGTTTATGGAAAAATAGTAAAACAAAATCTTTTTAAAGGAGGAATTCCACAAAGACCTTCGTTATTGGGAGGAAGAAAGCAAAATAACCGTAAATATCTCCCTAAATCCCAACTTACCCAATAAAGTCAGAGACCATTTAAAAAAAAAAGTCACCCAGCTATCCAAATCCCTTCTATTTTTTTTTTTATAGAAGGGATTTTGAGACAGAATCTCACGCTGTAACCCAGCCTGGAAATCACCTTACAGCCCTGGTTGGTCTTGAACTCATTAAATCCTCCTGCACCAGCCTTTGAAGTTCTAGGATTGCAGGTTTGAGCTCCCATGCCTGGCTCTCTATTTCTGGCAATAATATCTATGTACTACAATTCTCAGTGAAAATGTTTATATTCAAACATAGAAAGGATTCTGCATAATACGCACAGCTCTTTTCTAACACAAAATACTGTTTCTGAGGGAGATGTCAAATGGTTAACGTTGTTGGCCAAACTACTAAAATACGGATTCTAGAGGCTTTATCTATAAGAGACTTTATAGTGACCAGCACTGGGTGGTTTCTGAAGCAGACCCCTGTTTTCTGTCTCTTGTGTGGAATTGCCCTGTTCAGATGTGGCATGGAGGTTAAAGACTTGGATATTTTTTTCTCCTGAATGAGGGCTAAATCAGATGGCCTGTGCTCTGTAAAGCCATGAAGAAGATGATTTTGGTTATCAGTTTCAAACTGATAAGAAGGAGTGCAGACTTGAGTAAGACGTTTTCTTCTTCTCTCAGATGAAGAACCTTGGTCTGGGAACTGAAAGGGCATACTTATGAACATCAGGTGGCTTTAGATGAAACAACCCCACAGGTTTCTACTGTGGGCTTCACTTCCAAGTTTCAGATACATTCCTTGAAAATGTGTCATAAGGGGAATCTAGATGCCCATCTGAGTTTTGTTAACTCCTAATCTCTAACCATTTTGTAAATTATATGAAACTGCCCATTTCAGGGGCAGATGTTATCTTGGAGCAAATGCACCACCATGAGGTCTCTGCTTCCTTTCAATTCTCACAAATGATGCCAACAGCAATACACTTAAGGAGAATGGGAATGGAGTGCCATATCTCAAGAATAAATTGTCAGGCCATAAAGGAGTAACAACCTCAAGGCTTGGTGAGGGTGTCAGCAGGTAAGTAGTATATGTGATAAGGTGGAACATGGTATCATAAAAATATTTCTAGAAAGTAGGTTAATGTGTTGTATCAGTTAACATTTTATACTTTAAAGTTAATATTTAGGGAGAGAATCTGGGAGGAGTTTGGGGAAGGGAAAGAATATGATAAAAGTATATTGTAAGGAATTGTGAAAATATAGATTAAAAATATCATTAAATATTATTTATTCATAAGTTTCATTTTCCAAGGCATATGTTAAAGAAATAATTTTGGATTAGCAGAACCATCTGTGATAAATTTTTCTGTCATAGCACTGTTTATAACACCAACATATCAGGGAAAATTTAAACTAATTCAACATTGGATAAATAAATCATAGTTAATATTTGCACAGACTTTTGTAGACATTAAAATTATGTGACAATAATATCAGAGCATGGAAAAAGTTCTATTTAAATCATGTTATATTAAATGAACACATCAATTTATAAAATGTCCTCTATAGTATGTTTCCATTTTATCTTTTATGTATGTATATTGTATGCAGGGCAACACCTGAGATATGTGAGGCACCAGGGTCAATTTTTTTAATGGATTTGGCTGTCTCTATAAGTAGTGATCCAAATGAGAATGTCAGTACAATATTGGTAGTCCAATTTCAAGCAATTTTGAGCAAATCGTCCTTTCTGAATTATTTACTTGCTAGCTTGTGCTCTGAGAGTTAGAATCTACCTCTGGAACAGAAATGACACTGTACCCACAGGTCATGGAGCTTTTTGTGGAGATCTGGTTGACCTTACGGGTCAGGTGAGGAAGGGAAGCAATAGAAGATCAAAGCTTGTTCCATAGGGGAAAAACTGCTCAAGTCCGTGGGACCCTGAACTTGGGCTCAGAATGTCTGATTGAATAATACTGCCTCTCCTGCATACTCCCAGTCACTAGCAGAGGAATTAAAGAAATTTAAGGAAAAAGTTGCAGCAACTGGTATCCACATTGAAACCTACTCTTATCTAGATAGCACAGTTGGCTCTATTGAGTCTGAACCAACAGGGAAAAAATTAGATAATTTTCATGAAGACTCTTCAACTGGGGTATGGCAGGGCCTGCCTGAAGCTAGAAAGCAGAAAAGCATTCCTCTTTTTGGAATCTAAGGATAACACTGTCTACAGGTACACAGGAAAAGACTGGAAAGATACATAACTGAATAATAAGGTAGTTACTTTTAATTTCTGGTTGGTCATCTTTTGTCTTTTCTATTTAGATCAATAAAAATTTAATAAAAATAAATAATTTTTGATTAAAGTCAGGCTTTTCTAGAAATATGATGTGTAAATGTGGAGGAAATAGACCTCGCCATCTGAGTAGAACTCGAGTAAGAGCATTTCTAGTATGTGTTTCCCGCAGGAGCTCACCTGAGCATTTTTCCCAATCATAGCAGGTGTCATATCCACAGGTCACTCTCTTTGTGCTATTCAATGCGAGTCGCAGCCTCTCGAGCCCCCATTCTAACTGTGGGCCTTCTTGGCAAGAACCAGTATGCACAAAATGGAACTGGCTGTTGTTTAAACATTTTTCAGCCAAAAATTTGCAAGCAGATGAAGTGGAGTATTGGCTGGATCCCACATCAAATATGCAGAGATCTTCTGAATAATTTCTGTGCAAGGGAGGAAAGCGAGCATTATATGTGAGGGCAGGAAAACACATATGACATGTCGCCAGTTTAATGACTCATCACTCAAGTTGTCTTCCCCTCCCCATTTCATCTTGTATCATTGCCGAGACTCATCTCTTTGAACGTCCATCTTAACCTTGGCATTGCTTACAACCAAATTCAAGTTTAAGTCCGAACAATTGAACAACCAAGATTTTCTATGATTAGCTCCCATCAGCTGCCCCGTATCTGGCAATTATATCAATCACATCTCTAAACTCTTAAGACCGTTTTCTGGCTAGCACCCACTGGCCTTGCATTCTTTCTCTTTGCTGATCTACGTAGCCCAGAGTCTGTATCTCCTGGGAACTCTGAATAACTACTCAATGGCTGCCGTACTGTATCTATATCACTATATAACATTTTAAATGCGTTTGTGCTGTACTTTCGAGCGCGAGGCTTTAAGTCATTCCTTGGCTGACTCGCTTCATCTCCACAGATAAGAGGATACATCCCGCTACTATGAATGTAATATGAGATCAGTTTTTCTCTTGGCTGAGAGCACAGATCTCTGAGATGACTTTCAAATCTGAGTTCTTTTTGTGGTGTCTGCTTCAGAGTTAACAGTCAGTGCACCAGTATGTAAAGTTATTTCCAGAAAGTAGAGCTTTCTCTGTTCAGAACAAATAAGCCGTGTGCTAGCCACTCTTGACACCTGCACTCCGTATGAGGAGAAATGATGGGCAGAGGAAGGATGGGAAGGTGTGATGTGATGGGCTCTCCAGGGGTAACGTACATGTTTAAGATTTGGTGTTGCACAGACACAGAAAGAAATTTCCTGTGTTATCAGGACAATGTGGATACTTTGAGTAGTTTCCAGAAAGCTTCTTCTGGTGACAAGACTCCAAAAGGAAGAAGCCGTTTGTGGAAAAAAAAAAAACTGAGAAGCACAAATTGAGCCACCTTTGGGCTCATGTATATTGGAGGGACTGTAGAGAAAAAGGCCCACTGTGCTCTCCCAAATAATGGGGACTGAGCATTTACAAATGTTTGTCCACATTTGTACAGAGGAATCTGGGAGCTAAGGAGTGTTAAAAGTGACACATTCACAAAGGTGTATAGTCCGTTGACTTCCTCGGCAACATATATACATTCTGTGTTCCGTTACTCTCTCAGGAAATGAACCTAATTTGACTCAGAGAAAGATAGCAAGATGAAGCAAGAGATGGTGGGTCTTCCAGGAAAAGTGAACTAAACAAAAGGAGAATGTTTCCACTTGTCATCTTCCTTCCTGCTCTAGCAGAGTTATCTCCGGCCATGAAATAATCTTAAAGGTGGAAAACCATACAAAAAGGAGGAGTCCCTGTCTTACCTGAAATGAGAGACCCATGCCTTAATTACTTTTCTACTGCTGTGATAAAACACCGTGAATAACACAGCTTATAAATGAAGTGTTTAATTTGGGACTAATTCTTCCAGAGGGTTGGAGTCCATGACCACCATGGTGGCGGAGCATGGCATCAGGCAGGTAGGTGTGGTGCTGGGAACAATAGCAGAGAGCTCACATCTTGATTCACAAGCATGAAGCGTAGAGACAGCTAACTGGGAATGGAGCGGGCTTTTCAATCCTCAACGCCCCCCCCCCCCAACCCCCCGACAAACCTCCCTCAATAAGAGCAAACTGTTGCAGAAGATTTGTTTGTGTTGTTGCTCCGAGACCACCAATAGAGTCGGACCCTAGTTTGGAGGGCGGAGTCCACATTCAGCCGGCAGGAGTTGACCATAGAGTTTTCTGGCGGACTCAGAGGAAGATAGAGGGACACACAGGAGTAATAAGGAGGGGACCAAAGGGACGCGTGGCTAGTTCTATCTGGGAAGTGGGAGAGGAGGGTCAGTCTCTGTCACTCGGTAGATCTCTCAGGTTTACTCTCTAATATTTAACTCCTGAGTTTTATTTTTAATAAAACAATAAAAGAAGTTGCAATACCACACCTCCCAACCTTTCCCAAACAGTTCTGCAAATCGGGACCTAGTATTCAACTATATGAGCCTGTGAGGGCCATTCCCATTCAAACCACCACAACCCACCATGCTTTTTCACTTTTTTTTTTTTTTTGCGAGATAGAGAAATAAAGTTTTATCAAGCAAACGATACTTGGGATTTCTTTTACATTCAGCTGAGATGAGTCCTTAAAAGTAAAAAGCAATATTGATACCTCTGGATCTATTCAATAAAGAGAAGGGAGTTATAGCAACAGGGAGCCGACAATAATCACCTGAGAACTTCTAGTTTTTCTGCTTTCTGCCAGCATGAAAGAAATAACCAGCAAGTGTGTGTGTGTGTGTGTGTGTGTGTGTGTGTGTGTGTGTCTGCAGTCCATACTCATAACACTTTCCTTACTTCAACTTATTGGAGTTACTACCTTAAATTATATTCAGTAAGGAAGGGAAGGCTATGACATAGTCGAGTTTGAAAGTTTTAAATGGGCAAGAGTAATTTTTTAACACACAAAAATTAGACTGCTTACATATACAAAAGCAACAGGGAGCCAGGCTGAGACATGATTTAAAAAACTTGCTCCCTTAGAGGTTAAGAAACTGAAGGGGGAAATGACAATTATATTCTAATTTCGAAAATAAAAGAAATAATTAAAAAGAGCTTGCTCCCCAATAGGAAAAGATGAATTCAACTGAACACAGGAGTTTCAGTTATGTGAAAATTAATGTTCTGTGTTTGTGTGTCAAGGTCAGCCCTCTCCATCAAACTGGCTGCACTGGATTGGTTTTCTCAATTTGCAAGCACACTTCAGAGCGCTTCATACCCACAGTCTTCTTCTGGAGACATACAGACACACTCGGATCCTGACTGCTTTTGTCCTGGTTGACAAAGGCCCGTTGGTTCTGTCAGAACATCTGAAACAAAAGACAAGAGAGAGAGAGGAGAACAGTGTCCTCGAGGGTTTCAAGGGCTAAGCTTGAGTTCAGGAGAGCAGGCGGTGGGGAAGGCTTCTCATTTGTCTCCTGCAACAGATCTTTCATCGGGGCTTCTCTAAACAAGGTGTCATGAAACAGTCCATCTGAAATGTCCTTTCCAGCTCACTTCCTTTGCTATTTTCCAACCTAAAATTGCTGTTGGGCTCAGAAAACGAAAACAAACAAACAAACAAAAAATGAGAATGGTGAGAGTTTTGTTCCTTTGTCTTTCAGATATTTATGGATCATTTCTGATGCTCTGAGCACTCTGCTAGGTTCTGAGACTGGACTGAGTGAATTGTGTCTCACATTCTGCACCTTGTGGGGGCAGACAGATGTTGATCAAACAAGCACAGGGATACATAGAAAATTGCTAACAATGTTGGTGTTATTAAAGAGAAAGCATGCAATCAGAAAAATCGATGTTACTAGGAAGGTTAGGAACAGGGAGGTATGTGTGTCAGGAAGAGGACATGGGGGACTGTTAGAAGCAGAGGGCACATCATGCTTGAAAATGTTCAAAATGAGACAGCATGTGACTTTCCTGGAACCGAGAGAAGGCCAGTGTGGCCGAGTGCCGAACAACAATGGCATGCAACAAGATGTAGCCCCAGAAGTGGTACATCATGGGAATTAAGGTGTCTAATAAGGCCATTCCCCCTTTATTTTCTAAGCAGTACAACTTTGATGGTTTTTAGGCAAGGAAGCATGTAACAAGAGCACGTTTGGATTTTGAAAAAGAGATAAGCTCTGACTTTAGTGGAAAAACAGTTTTGGAGAAGTATAGAGAAGACAGCTATGGTATATAATCTATAGTGTTATTATAGTGATTCTGGTGCAAAAGGGATGGTAATTTAGAACAAGGGTCCAGATGTGACAGAAGAGAGAAGTAGGTAAGCTATATGTGTGTATGTGGCAAACTAGCATGAAGTAGGTAAGTGTGTATGTGTGTGTGTGTGTTAGAATAAATTCTGTCAATATTGTAGTAAGTTATGACAGCAGTCAAGCTTAATTCTTAGTGTCTAGTTTACATAAGACAAGAGGCACTGGGACCTTTTTCTGCAAGGGAAAGTATCAGAGGATGGTTGATTTCAGGCAGGGAAAGATGACAAATCAGACCTCTTTCTGCCCATGCTGGGTTTGTGGTACCCTTCACCTATCCAGACAAATAGACTTAGAGGGATTTGGGTATCCCTGTTTAGAGCTCAGCAGAGAAATCTGTGTTAGGGATTAAACTCATCAAGGGAATCGTTAAGGCTGCAGATATGAGTAGGATCCCCTGCACAGGAGTGCAGCATGAGGTGGCGGGGCAAATGTTAGTCTAAGGAGGACTCCAGCACTGAGTGTTCTTGCATAGGCAGGAACCTGTGAAGAACAAGCTAGGGAGGGAGGAACTAAGGTGAGAAAGTCAACACGGTTGAAACCTGCTGGGAGGCCAAAGACAAAAACAAATATAACATCCAGGAGATCTAGCATTATGGGTGTTAACTATGAGAATCTTGCAGTTTGGGGTGTGTGTGTGTGTGTGTGTGTGTGTGTGTGTGACTGGGGGGGTGTTAATGTCTTGAAAGTCCAATTTTCATACAGGATGAATGTAGCAGTTGATCCATTTATATATTCTATGTACTGGGATTCTATGGTTAACTAAAAAGGAAAGAAGGAAGAGAAGGAGGAAAAGAATGAGGGGAGGTGGGGGAAGGAGAGATTTCAATGAAGACGGGGAAGGAAACCACAGTGGTTCTTTGATGAATTTAAAGGGGGCGTTGTTAGTAATTCAGGAGAAAGGAAGCAGCAATTTGGACCAAGGTACCAGACACAGAACTGGAGAGAAGTAGATACATTCAAGACTTTTTAATCTCATGTGCATAAAATAGTATAACCATGGGTTTGTAAATGAAAGTAGGGGCAATATTTTAAACAGGCAACATGGATTCAGGAGACTGTATACCATACTGATCTCAACTGAGAAAAGTAGGGAAGATTCCATAAGAAATATGCTTGAACTAGTATGAAGAACTGAACAGAGTCCACATGAAGGAAGAGGACTACAGTGGGCAGTTGACACTTGCAGTATATTCTCTGTAAGGAAAAACCTTGGTTACCTTTGTTTCCAGGGAAGGCTACCCAGAGGGATGTTTAGAATAGCTGCCTTAGATGTAAAGCTGACATCCCAAGCGTGTTGGATGAGCCAAACTTCCCTGAGCTGGAGCTGATTCATCAGCATCCACAGGACCAGAATGCCTTTGTGAACAAGTTAATTGTTACGATACTAAGTAAACAGCCACATGCAGATATTCATTAAATTACATAGCAGAACAGGGGATCTGGCTCCCAGTTTCCCACTTAGCCTATTGTGCACAAGATTTGACGAAATGAGGTTTTTGTTAGAGACCCAACTGAGTACTGAAAATAACCATGGGGTGGCTTTTCTTTTTTGCTATTTCCATTTTTCTACCATTATCTTCTTTTGGAACCTTCATTCCATGTGGTGAAAAGTAGCCAAGAACCTAGACGAACTTGGGGGATTGTAGCTCTAATGTGGTAAGTAGCATGCATGTCAGAAGAGGTGAGTGGGGTAGGCTGCAGCTGTGCAGATGCACACTGACATGGAGAGGGCACCATTGTTTTTTACACAATCGTTCTACATCCTTCTCATACAGGCTACAGGGAGGCCCGGTTGCTGTGAGCAATCAACTTCGAGTGGTGTGGAGCACTATCTTGTCACTGTCACTTTGAGGTGCTCTGTGACCATACACGAGCTTTTCATGTCTCTGGTCTCTGATTCTTCAGGAGGAAGCTGGTGCTGGAAGTGAGTCATCCAGAAGGCCAAACTCGGCAGCAATGTAAAGGAGAACACTTCCCAATCTTTGAAAGGCTGAGAGCAGGAGGTCTTTCTGAGGTGGTGTGCAAAGGGTTGGTCCTCGAAGGAAGGAAGGAAGGAAGGAAGGAAGGAAGGAAGGAAGGAAGGAACTGCGGAGGAAAGTGTCGATCACCTTGTTTCTTCATGGTGAAAACACCTTTCCACACGGGAAGGGCCAAGAGTCTGTCTTTGGCCAAGTGACAACCTGAAAGTGTCTTTACCTCACTTTGACTATTTAAAAAATTTTTTTCTTTCTTTGACTATGGCCTTTCTATTACAGTCATGGGAGACATAGTATAGGAGATATTTTATTTCCTTTATCTAGATGTAAGACATCTCATGTCTCTTTGTTTAATTTAAATTTCCAAAGACAGAGGTGTATGTGTACATATATATGTATGTATGGTGTGTATGTATGTATATGTATGTGTATGTATGTATACACACCTGCTCTTATGAACAAAATACTACTCAGAGCATCTTAACTCTGGAAGCCTGAAATATCCAAGCATACCTCATCTTCTGATGTGCATATTACTTATCATTATTATGCTCGGGAGCCTGTGATCCAAGACACAGCATTCATCTGAAGTTCTCACCAGTTCCCATAGGATCTATATACTTAAGGTTAGTTGAAAGGTTAACTTTCTCCCCTTCCCTCAAATACTGTGAAAGCCCAGAAGAGAACAAAAGATCAGGGCAGCAAGGCACACAGGGAGTTAGGAGAGCTGATGCATAAGCTTGGGCTCATTTTCCCTCTGTGGGTTTCTGTTCTTTTCAAAAGCGAAATTAGCTTAATATCTTATCTCAGATGCATCCTCGAGAATTCTGATTAAAAGTGGGACATTACTCAAAAGTACAAGTATCACATGCTTTCTCTCATAGGGAGTGGGTACAAAAGAGGGGAACGGCCAGACAAAAAACAAATAATAATGTATTTTCTCTAAGGGTTAGATTTATCTACATCACGAATATATGTTCCATATGTGACAGGGAAGCAGAATGAGGAACACATGGGGGGAGGAAGGTGAACCAACAAGAGGTAGAGAGGAGAGAGAGCAGGGGCGTAGGGAAGTGGGGACAAACAGGAGCCAGAAACAATGATGTACATAGGCAAAGAGGTCATGATGACACCAACTGAAAAGTCAGTTCAAGGAAAGCTTAAAAACTTAGGGCTGGGGACATGCTCAGTTGGTAGAGTGCTCGCCACACAAACATGAGGACCTGAGTTTGGACTCCCAGCATTCCTATAGAGAGAGTTGAATGTGCCAGGGTCTTCCTGTATTCACTGGGGAAG
>CABHPQ010151525.1:0-11325 GCA_902168405.1 Peromyscus aztecus
TGAAGATGGGAATGGAAGCATGCGAACTCCTAGGAGCCACAGAGCAGAGCCCACACCAGAACCCAGGAAATAGAAGACTCTAGGGCAGTGCTTGGACCAGCCCTCCCTGCTGTCTTTAGCAAGAGTTTATGGCTCCCCTGCAATCACTGACAGACACTCAGCCAACTCTGCCTCACTTCTGCTGTTCCTGCCTTCCCAGCAGGTCCCTCATCCCTCAGCAGGGCCTTGTTTCTGTCACCTCCTTGAATTTGTTCTGCTCACCCAGCTTGAGATCTCTTGTGGTCCTCCTTAGCTCCCAACAGATGAACTTTATATAGCTTACACATCCTCTCATATATCCTGGCTCAATCCCAAGAGAGGATCACGTGTTGGCAGCTACCATGGTCTCTGTTTGGGCCAAGTTGTGCTTAATTACCAATTTAGAAGCCATGGGCTGGCAAATGGGTTAGCCAACTAACATCTAGGATGAGACAGAAGCCTTGTAAGGGCAGAAGACCGTAAGACCATAAATGAAGCCATCGACGTCAACTCCCCATCCCAGGGCTAATCAGATTTCTGATATTGAAACAAATATCCAAGTTAATAGAGTTAATTGAGGAAATAAGGATGACTTTGGCTCATAGTTTCAGAAATTTCAGTCCATAGCAGGTTGGCCTGTTGCTTTTGGATTTGTGGTAAGGTGGTGTCGTGCCTGTGTCTCGGAGACCCCTGAGCAGAGCCGATATCTGATGCAAAACACACAGGGGTTTATTGATAACAAGCAAACTCGGGCTTGGTCCGTGCCCAACAGTCCGACACAGCAGGTGGAGGAGGACAGCCTAGAGCTCTCAGGGTGAGGGGTTTTTAAAGGTAAGAACTGCAAGCAGGGTGGTATAAGCCTTGGTGTCATATGATGGGGCCTGATCTCTGAGAGGAGACTGACAGCCTGTTCTGGCATCTGCTTGGTCCTTTCAGTGGCATGTCATGGCAGGAGTATGTAACAGAAAACTGCCCTTCAAAGGTCATCTAGCCTTCAGTAAGCCTCACCTCTTAAAGGTTCCAGCAGCCCCCAACAGTGCTCCAGGCTGATGAGCACACCCTGGCCTGTGGGCAGCCCTCACCCAAGTCATGGCACATGAAGTTCCAGGTTAACTATCATTGGCCTTCTGGCAAATTCTTAGACCTTTTCTCCTGTTACCCCAAACTGTGGGCCCCATCAAGGTAAAGCATGGGTCTTTTAGTTCACAATCATGTCCTCTGTGTATGACAGGAAACCTGTGGGGTCCTAAAATTATTTGGATGTTTTCTGCCTGCAACCCTTTGCCAGACCAGCCCCTACTCAGTCAAGGTCAAATGAAGATCAGTTACCACCAAGCCTGTGTCATGCTAGGTTATTGAGACATTCTCTGTAATCCCAAGTCCATGCATGAAGTGTGTACTTCAGTCACATCAGTCCCACTTGACATAGCAGCTGTTTCTTTAATCACTGAGGGGGCAGTGGTCCTTCCTAACCCCAAGGGTTTGTTGTTTTGTTTTGTTTTTTTGTTTTTTTAGAAGCTTTTCCACGTTGTGATAGCTCAATGGTAAGCACCTCAAGTTCCCATGGAAGAGCTCCCGCATTCCCCACCCCCTCTGTGGGGGCGTGGATAGTGATTTATAGTTTGCCTGCCAGATACACTCATGAGCGACTTGGATTTGGGTGTAAGTTTCATGGGAAAAGAAGCAGGACATGGGCCGTTCATTCTGCTGGCTTGGATGATGGCGTTGGAGCCAGCCGTAGTGGCAATGGCTTCCTGATTCAGAGGCTCCTGTCTGTGGCAGAGACAGCATGTCTTTGGCAGGCTATTTTGGCAGGATTGTGGAAGCTCAGGCAAGAGCCCGTTTCTTCCCAGTGATTTTCTGAGATATTTATAAACCCCAATTAATCCCTTCAGTTTAAACGAGCTAGAGTGGATTGCATTGTCTGCAAGCAAGAACCTTGACCAGAGCTGGGTTCGTTCCCTGAGACGACATTGGGCATGCCCAGGTGTTAAGGCTGTAGACCTGGTTTATTTCCCATCAGACTGACGTCAGGATGGGGGTGCTCATGCTTTGTCTCTTTAGCATTTAGCACAGGGTGGTCCGTGTAGCAGATTCTCCATCCGTGCTTTTAGTCACGTGTGTTTGCCTATTGTATACAGCTGTTGCCAGTCAGTTGATATTTACATCACATGGAAAGCTGTGTTTTAAATTAATATATTGTTGTTATTGGGTGTATGTATGATGTGTGTGCAGGTGCATGCATGCCACAGGCCCACATATGGAGGTCAGAGGATAATTTTGTGGGGTTACTTCTCTCCTTCATTCTTTACAAAGGCATCAAACACAAGTTGTCAGGGTTACACAGGAAGTGCCTTACCCACAGAGCCATCTTGCAGGCTCACAAAGTTGTTCTCTGGGGAAACCTGAAGTCTATCTGTGTATAGTAAGCTACGGTATTATCTATCTATCCCCCCCTCCTAGCAGCCTCATTCACTACTGAAGTGTGGTTACAGCCGTGCCTCCGGTGGGGAGAGGCTGCTCGTCTATCCTTGGATGGCGTGGATCAGATCCTAGGAAGAGCTGTGCTGTTTCCCAGTTATCTCCCGTCTAGCCAGCTTTACACTTTCATTTCTGTTGCTGTGATGAAATGTCTTGACAGAAGCAACTTTAAGGTAGAAAGGGTTGAGTCTACTTTCGATTCCAGGGTACAGTCCGTCATTGTGGGGAAGTCAAGGCAGGAACTCTGGAAGCATCTGGTCACATCCACAGTCCGTAGCAAAGAGGGTGCCTGCAAGCTCACACTGGGCTCATCTTCTCGGTTTTCAGACACTCCAGGACCTAATCCAGGGAATAGTACCGCCCACTTTTTTTTAGGCTGGGTCATCTCACATCAATTAGTGTAATCAAAACAACCCATGATGCCTACAGGCCAACCTGATCTAGACAGTCCCTCACTGATCCTTTCTTCCCAGAGTGCTTCTAGAATGTGTCGAGCTGACAATTAAAACGAACCGTCACAACCGGAGTCAGCTCTCTCTTTCTGGTGCTGATGTTGAGGAGAACAGTTTTGACCACCTCAGAGATGACAAACAGCAAATAACGTTTGAATGGAGTTTGGGACTTTTTTTTTCTTCTTCTGAATCTGGCAGCTATTACTTGTGGGAATTTCTTTCAGAAGGCATGATGAGGCAGAGGTGGAAAGACCTAACTCAGTGGACTTGGACTTTCTTCTAGGATCCTGGCTGGCCTTTGGTGCAAACCTCTCCTATCCCAGCTTGGGCACTGGGAACAGATGACCCTAGCTATCTGATTTATGCAGAGCATCACACCGCAGCCACCCAAACCAAAATCCTCCCAGTTGGGAACAGCATTAAGGGTTTCATTTCCACGGGGTTTCCCTGCTGCAATGCAGGGTTTCTGTAAAAACCAGAGCACTGTGCTGTTGCGGTGACAAAGGATGAAAGAGAGAAGCGTCCTTAAACTGAAAGCAGAAAGGCCTTGGGTAGTGTTTGTGTGTCTATTTTCTCTGTCGCCTTGTAAAAACTGTTTTCCTTTAACTCTCACGGGATCCGGATTCTTCAGACAATAACTGTTCTTGGCATTTGCTTCTTGCCTGGCACGGGGCGGGAGGCTTTCCCTGTGTGGGCTCAGTCATGCCACACTAACCCTGTCTGGGGGTCGCCCCATCCTTTGCTCAGAGGCAGGGAGGAAGCGGTGACTCCCACCAGCAAGGGGCCAGCCGCTGGTTCTGGCCCAGGTAACGTGTTCTCATTCCTACCTCACAGCTGCCCGAACCCAGGAGCACCAAGTAACTTCCAGAAAGTTCCTCTTTGTTCTTCCAGTGCCCCAAGAGACTCAGTCCTTCGTAGCCTCATCCTATTTCAAGGTTAAGCCCTTCTCTCCTTTTCAGTGGCTAAGCCCTGAAGTGTAGACGTCTACCCATTATGTCATTATTCTAATCTCACTTGCTTTTTTTGTTTTGTTTTGTTTTGTTTTGTTTGTTTTTCCAGACAGGGTTTCTCTGTGTAGCTTTGGAGCCTTTCCTGGAACTCACCCTGTAGCCCGGGCTGGCCTCGAAATCTCACTTTCTTAAACTCATTGTGAAAAAGGAAATCACATTCTTCCTACCTGTGGCTGGTCTAAGAGAGAGAGAGAGGGAGGGAGCATGCTCACGGCGTGCTGTATGGTTTCTAGACACAAACTTAAGGGTGTGCAGTGAGGGTATCTAGGTGTCCAGAGAACATTTCTGTTTGTAAAGGGATCATGAGTCTATTTCCTCCTTCCCCCCTTCTTTCCTTTCTTCACAGGATTTCACTATACAGCCACAAACTGACCTTGACCTCACCATAATTCTCCTGCCTCAGCTTTCCGACCACAGAATTACAGAAGTATGCCACCACTCCTGGCTCCTATTAGCTTTTAGTTATTATTATTATTATTATTATTATTATTATTATTATTATTTTAAAGGTAGTCTCACTATGCAGCCCTGGGTGGTCTAATACTGGCTAAATAGAGCAGGCTGGACATTAGCTCAAAACAGCCACCTGCCTCAGTTTTCAGAATGCTGGGGTTAAAGAGCACATCACCATGCCTGGCCTATTGGCTAGTTTTTAATGTTCACCACCAAGCTTTGGAGCAGGTGTTTCTGTTACACTTTACATAAGGAAACCAAGACTACTCAGCTGCCTCCCATAGCAACAAGCTGTCAGTGGTGAAGCCGGCCACTGCTGCGGGGCCAAGGCTGCCTCTTTGCAGCAGCTCAGTCAGGAGCCAGGCCCTCCGAAGCAGCAGCCTGTCAGAAGCAGGGCTCAGAAGCTCAGCTGTGTTCTCCCACAGAAAGAGACATCTTCCAAACAGGCCACAAGGACTCTTCCAGGAGCAAAAAATGCTCCCGTCAGTGTCCTTCAAAAACACAGGGGCAGCCACGGAGAACAAGGCACAATCTGACAATTTCATCCTTACTTTGGTGATTTTCGAGTGGCTTCTGGGAGGACTTAGGCCTGTTGGGAATGACTGGGCCCTACCACACTGTGTGCAAGGGGCTTGCTGCCTTCTGAATAATTCGCTCCTCTGCTCACTGCTGCTTAACATCCCCCTCAATATAAACGGCAGATGACAAACCCTCCTGAAGAAGCTTCTCATGGCTGCGTTTGTCTGTATCGAGGGAAATTAAAATACCCACGTTTCCATGCTCTGAAGTTTGAGGCCTTATTTGCATATTTTATTGATTCCCCCCCCCCCTCTCTGGGAGGAAAATACACCTGTATGTCAGCACTTACCTGAATTAGCTGAACCAATGCTTGGCCCTGCTTGGAAGTCCTTGGGAAGAACCCCGGAGAATGCTGTTTGTTTTGTAACTTCCCTATAGCCTTTGTTGTTTGTGGTTTTGAATTTTGCCAAGTAACATCGGTCTTAACAGTCGTAAGCATTCAGCTATGAAGAGTCCCTCTGCACACTTTAAGTTTTTTTTTTTTAAGATCTATAACTTCTTCTGCAAACAGGGGGGTGGGGACTAGCCAAGAGAAAGGGCAAGCAGGAAAGAATTCTTCCCATTTTCGCTGCTGGTTGCCTGAATTTTTTGGAAGTAGAGAGTTTAGAAATAGGGTCCTGGTATGAGGATGGAAAATACATATCCATAACTCTCACATGTGCGTGTGCGTGTGTGTGTGTGTGTGTGTGTGTGTATGTGTCTGTGTGTCTGTGTGTCTGTGTGTCGGTTGGTGTGCATCTATCTTCATTTACACACTGGTAGGAGAAGGAAGACCCTCTTTTCATTACCCTGACTAGAATGGGAAATTCCCTGCTTGAGTAATTAGGACTTGACTCTTAGAAACAAGGCATAAGAAATCCATTTTTAAAGTAACTTATGTAAGAGTGGAAAGAAAATGCTAGAATTGTTTAGCTCATTTGACTGGAAAACCTGAAAGTAGTGAAGATTCAGGCATGGCTGGATGTAGGTGAACTTACAATGTCACCCGGGCTTGACTTCTCTATCTGTTGGGGTTAATGCTGTTATCTAGGAAGGTTTGCTTTATCTGGTTGCTTACAGCAGATCCAAAGTTACAGTTTATCGGCTTGGCAGAACCAGTACCAAGAGCCTGGCATGGTCCCGATGGGAACAACCCGGTTCATGTGTTGTCTCTCAGCTGATGACTGTGGCCACAGGGAAGGGCCTGGGCTAGAATGGAGTTGGCCTCACCTGTGCTTGGGGCCTGAGTGGGGGAAGGCTGCTTTTCAAAAGTAAAATGCAGACTCTGTCTCCGGAAGAAAGGATGGATGGTGTGGTAGTTAATCTTGTTAACTTGACAGACTCTAGATTCGCCTAAAAGACAAACAAACCTCTGGTTCTGCCTGTGGGGGATTATCTTGACTAGGTTAGTTGAGCTGGAAGATCTGTCCTAAATGTGAGAGAAAAGTCTGTGCTAAGCCCTGACCCATCCTTATGAGTGAAGGACTCGCCACACCTTCTATGGTCAGCTTGGGCACACTGTGGGTAAACCCTCAACTTCCGGAGCTCTGTGTCGTCCCTCACCATGTGAACTCTGCACCCTTGTAAGTCAGGCACGTGACACTTCCGTTTCCTCATCTGTGTGAGCAAGCACAATAAACCAGGTGTGACGGCAAATGGAAGTAGGAGGGTGGGGAGTTCAAGGCTAGCCTGGGCTGTGTGAAATCTTGTCTCAGCCCTCCCCACAGCAGCCCCAAGTGAGAGCAAACAATCAAACAAATGAGGACAACATGAAAGGTTTATAAGAGGGTGGGAGTATAGCTCAGTGGTAAACGCTTGCTTGGTGCACACAAGACCCTGGGTTTAATCCTCAGCACCAAAACAAACAAACAAAAACACCCTAAAACAAAAGAGAGATGACAAGAACAATATCCACATCACACAGCTTGTTAAGAGGCTAGCCTGGTCTACAAGAGTGAGTTCCAGGACAGCCAGGACTGTTATATAGAGAAAACTTGCCTCAGAAAACAGAACAAAACAAGAATTAAAAGAAAAATACCAAGTGCCTTGAGGCGAGTGTGGTACCATTGGAAAGGTCCAATGTTTATTAGCTATTACAGTAATTAGGAGTCCTGTTTTACAGGCCCAAAGGGTATCTGTAGATCAGAAGTCCTACGTTTACGGAGTGGGAAGTAAATCTGCTAAACCTCCCAGGCCAAGAAATGGCACAAACAGAAAATATAACCAGCATGAGAAAGGGCTGCTCATGAGTGGGGCTCAAACATGAGTGGGCAGCCTTCTCTCTAGCATGAGCTCATGACACATCGAGGGAGGAAAATCCATTTCTGCCCCACCTAAGGCACGGGAGCCATCATGGGCTGTGAAGAACTCAATTAGTCATTGGTTGCCATGCCAAAGCAAACGTCACCCTTCCACCTACTCCACCATCAACACATTTGAATAAGTAACAATGATAATAGCATGCACTAAAAAAAATGCTATTTTTAAAAAGTTAAATGTACTTCTGTCAAAAGTCTGGTTTTTCAGAAATAATTGCTTTAGGCCACATAAAGGTTTGCATAGGATTCCTAACATGGGCTGAATATCACCACAAAAGAGAACTATCTGTAGGTTGGTTATAAAGGACTCCTCCAGCTTGGGGGACCTGGAGGTGGGGAAGCAAGGTTCTTCTAATATTCTGAGGTGCTAGAGCTGACGCTGGGGTAGACACTAGCTCGGCCTCACCCTCCTCGCAGCCTGCAGCCTGACCCAGGGCCCGATCTTCACCATACCCTACCCCAGTGGTAACTGGTATCTATAATTTGGTGATTTGTGACTGAAACTTTAAGATGTATGTTTTCAGGACCTCAGAATTTAGTGTTTCAAACTCGATTCTGAGAAAACCATTACCGACATATAATAAGATTTATAATAGCAAAACTAAAAAAAAAAAAACAAAAACAAAAAAACAAAACCAAAACAAGAAACAGAAATAGCCTAAAATATTCTAACTATTGTGCACCCACATTCTAGGTTACGACAGGCTGTTAAAAATGAGGTTGTCAGAGGAGAGCTGATGCGGGAAAATGGTATGTATTGTTAAGTGGAGCAAGCAGGTTACAGAGCTAGGGATTTGGTGAAATCCAGGTTTGATGTATGCAATTTTATGCAAATGTATGCATAGGAAAAACTAGTAGTGTGTTACTCTAAAATGTTAATAATGGTTATTTCTGGATAGCAGGATTGCAGGTGACTTTTGTTTTTCTTTTGTGCCTGCCTCTATCTTCAGAAACCACTTTAGATGATTGTATATTTCTTCTATAATCATACACACTATCCAGTCTGTGTTCTGATTCAAATACTGAGGGCTGTTCTGGGTTGGCGGCAGGAGAGTAAGGGCCAGCAGGGAGGGCTGTATTTGGGCCATCGGTGTCCAGTCCCTGCCTCACTTCTTGGAGCCCAGCAGTCGTGCTGGAGGAGATCAAGTCAAGCCTGAGATGACCTGGGCTCTCAGGGGATTAACTATCTCCCTGAGGAGGCATTTTACACGTGTGGTTTTGGCCACACCTAGAGGAGCTATTAATAGTGACTCCTATCCGTGTGCACATGTCAGTAATTGAGATGAAAACAGATGCTGTCCAAATGGCCTCTGGTTTTCTAACAGAAGTTGGAGGGGAGGTCACCATCGGGCTTGGGGATGCTGCACATTAAATTTCGAGACCAGACAACTCCCACGGTAATGTTCTGTTCTGTATGTAGAGCCATGCCCTCTTCTAGGCCCTGGAAAACCAAGAAAAGCAGACTGAAAAAGCGTGTCTTTATGAGCACAGGGTTGGTGGTTGTACTTAGAAATGATCTAAGACAAGGATGTTTCTTCTGTGCGCAGCTCTTCAGTTGCTGGCCCCCAATTTTCTGGCATGAAAAAAAGCAGGTGTCTGGGTCCTACTCCAGGCAAAACAGGATCAGCATCTTTAGGAGAGGGAGAGCCAGAGAACTGCGTCCCCAGGAACTGGAAGGGCAAAGGAAGGCTGCCCAAGTGTTTGAACTGAGTGGCATGCAGAGCAGCCCCACCTGGAACGGCCATCCCCGCCCCCTTTGGATGCTCAGATCTAACAGGCGAACTCCTTTCTTAATTGAATGCTGGTTCGATGTGAGACACATGCTGTGGCTTTGAACACTTGGCTTCAGCTTATCTCCTCAGCCTCCCCACAGGAAGTGTTTATCTATTTGCGAAGATGGAAGCTGAGGTATAGAGTGTGAGGCCGGATACGGAGTCAGGGTGGTGTGTACCGGGTGAGTGTCCTCCGCACAGCCTCTGGGCAGTCCTTCCTTCCCTCCTGGCACCACAGCTAATTGGTCTACCTGTGTCAGAGACAGTGGGTGTGGCCAGGTGTCTACCTGACAAAGATGTCATCTTCTGGGTTCCTTTGAAACTAGGCTTCGTCCCATGGATAAATTCTGGTCACGGGAATGGAGGCAACAATAACAATAATCATAATAAAAATGGAGTAACATTGATTCTGGGCACTTGAAATGGAGTCAGGAGGCCATTGCTAAGCAAATCTTGGACCCATCTTCAGCTAGACTTTTGAACCAGGCCGTTCTCTTGGATAGACCAAGTAACTACAGTTTGTGTAAACATTGTTTGCTAACCTCTGCTGTCCTGTACAGTGGGCCCCTTTACATACCCAGAGGCAGAGATTTCTGAGTCCAGTTCTCTTCTGATAAGACAGTCGAAGATTGACAGCATCTATGTTGATTCTTAGCTAACAATAGCATCAAAATCAGAAATGCAGCTTCTTTTCAGGATTCTGTGAATCTGCGCCCTTCCAGATTGCAATCCTAATTAGCTCCAAGTAAATACAATTTGTTCTTGACTGGGTTGATTTTATTCTTGCTCAGCACCTCTGCCCCGCCTCTGCAGTGTGGAAGTGGTATGAGTCATGTGGGCAAAGTCCTTACCAGAAGAGTGACAGAGTAAAGGTTGAAAAGACCCCAGGTCCTAAATGCTTTCATGGAACACAGGACATGGCAACCAGGCTTTTGGAGGAGAGAAAGAAACGTTGGTCTTGTTTGAGTTGATAGTTTCTTGGGTGCTTCCTCCTTGTTACAGTAAGTCACATGATATCTGGACACACATTGCATAAATTGAAATTCTTTCCTTGCAATTTGGAACCAGAAACCTGGCTTCTGGAGTCAGCTGTGAGAGAGCTGACCAGTCACAGTAAAGGTCAGGGGCTGGGTCAGCCCAACAGACGGTGTGATGGAGTAAGCTGGCCAGTGGAAAGAAGTATGAAATGAGAAAGGAGAAGAAAAGAGACCACAGGAACGTGGCCACACCACCCTCAGTGATAATCTGGAGCTCCACACAAATCTTATGGGACCAGGTGCCTATCTCCCTCTGGAATGGCATACATTGCCTTGTTTTTTTTTTTTTTTTAACTTCAGCTGCTGTAAGCAAATTTCTTTTTTTCTTTTTTGCAACCACAGAATTTGAAATTAAAGTAAATGCTCTTTATCATTATGCCACCATATTACAGATTCAATTCCTATTGTTATGTACAATAAATAATATTATTACAGTCTCTCAGACCTCAGGTTCCCATTTTCCCTACCTTTTAATATTTCTAAAAATGGGGTACACTTTTAAATCTCACAAGTTACCTCTTGTTAATGTCTAATGCGGTCTACATCTTCTTTTTCCTTCTTGAGGTTGTTACGTTTTGGATCTGTCTCATGAGCATCTTCACCCACTGGTCTGGAAGCCCCCATAGTAAAGTTTTCATTACCATGCCCACAACAGTAGCAGACACATGGTGGATGCTCATGATATACTCAGTGGATGAGCTGCATTATTTAACTGCAGCTAAAATCAAGGACTTATCCCATAGAGCTAGACAGTGGCTACCCCAGGACTCAGTTCTTCAGGCAGCCTCCATCCCAACTTTTTTTTGTTTGTTTGTTTGGCTTTTTTTTTTTTTTTTGTTTTGTTTTGTTTTTCGAGACAGGGTTTCTCTGTGTAGCTTTGGAGCCTGTCCTGGAACTCACTCTGTAGCCCAGGCTGGCCTCGAACTCACAGAGATCTGCCTGCCTCTGCCTCCCGAGTGCTGGGATTAAAGGCGTGTGCCGCCACCGCCCGGCAATCATCATCCCAACTCTTAAATCTTAGCTCAAGCTCCTATCTTCAGACAGCCTTCTTAAAGAAGCACCTCCATATTCAAGCTCTCCACGGCGCCCCACTGACAGTCACCATGTCATCCACCTGCATGTCTTACGAGATCCTCAGTTTCCTGTGGGGGCACCTTCAGAACTTAGAGGTCTTGTAGGACCATAAGCAGGACCGTTCCCGCTCTCCATTAGCCCTTCCCACCTGA
>CABHPQ010151526.1:10369-27201 GCA_902168405.1 Peromyscus aztecus
ATGGCTTTCTTTTCTGATCCCTGTTAGGGACCCCTTCTTTGTAGGGAAGGGAAGAAACCCTGAGTGAGTGATGTCCTGAGTGAATGCGAATTGTTAACACCAGCACAGCCATGACAAGGACAGAGCCTCAGACCCATGGGCAACTGGCAAAGCCTTTCCGCATATGAGTCAGTCTCAAAGCTGACAAAGCCTTTCCCTCTGATCCAAGTATGAGATGCCCAGTGTGTACAAAAACTAGCAGCTGCAAGTTTCCTCCTTCTGGATGTTTACAGCCTGAATCTGCTCGCCGTTAGAGACTTGTGGCGCCACCCTCACCCATGCTGTACAGAATAAACGCACCGAGGCTCTTTTCCTCCAGCGTACCACCGACGATCTTCTTTTCATTATGGGTCGCTGACCCGCCCCAGTGTTACCGGTATTGTAAGAACAAGCGGTACATACTCAAAGTCTCGCTTCTGCCGAGGTGTTGCTGAGGCTAAAATCCGCATCTTTGGCTTAGGGCAGAAGAAGGCAAAAGTTGATGAATTCCCACTTTGTGACCACATGGTGTCAGATGAATAAGAGCAGCTCTCTTCTGAAGCTCTGGAGGCTGCCGCATTTGTGCCAACAAATACACAATAAAGAGTTGTGGCAAGGATGGCTTCCATATTGGAGTGAGGCTTCACCCTTCCATGTCATCCAAATCAACAAGATGTTACCTTGTGCTGGGACTGATGGACTCCAGATAAGTATGTGTAGTGCCTTTAGGAAGCCCCAGGGCACAGTGGCCAGGGATCACATTGGCCAGGTCATCGTGTCCATCTGCACCAAGCTGCAGAATAAGGAACATGGGATTGAGGCTCTTCGTAGAGCCAAGTTCAAGTTCCCTGACCGCCAGAGGATCCACATCTCAAAGAAATGGGACTTCACCAAGTTTAATGCAGATGGATTTGAAGACATGGTTGCTGAGAAGTGACTCACTCCTGATGGCTGTGGGGTCAAGTATATCCCCAGTTGTGGTCCCTTGAACAAATGGTAAGCCCTGCACTCCTGGGGGCTTCCACCGTGTTCTCCTGTACCCTACCAAATCATGTTCAGTAGTAAGTCTCACATCCAGTCTACTTATAAACAAACAAACAAACAAACAAACAAACAAACAAACAGAAAGATAGATAAATCAAACACACTGAGGTTCTGAGTTAAGATAGTAGTAGGTGCCCGTCCATCACAGTGTGCACACCCTGCCTCACCCCAGCTTTTCTGTCCCATGTCTGTCCTTTCTTCATTCTTTCCCTGCCCCTAGTCAAGTTTCCAGGATCTAAGATGCACTTCTTGAGATGAGCTGAATCTGAAGCCCTTCTATACAACCATCTCCATGTCCGGCTGCAAATGCCATGCAGGCTGTGAAGGGATTTTGTTTTTAACCATTCAATCTTTCTACTCTCACTTGGTCGCCATTCCATTTAGGTCTTAGGCAGCATTAGCAGAGACTCTGGGGTCTTCAGGCTCCCTCAGAGCCAAGCTGGTTGACTTCCGGTAACTGGCTTTCCTCAGAGCAGTCTACTGTGGCAAGAGCTGGCAGGAACTCAGTCTTACTGGTATTGTTTTCTGCATTATCTGTGGAAACACTCTAATGGAAAGGACGCGTGGTACATTCTGAGGCCTTCAATTAGAAATGAAGAGGTTCAAGTCCGTATGCTCAGGCAGTGTTTTCCACCCATCTCTGCCTACTCCCCAAATATCCAGTGCCTCTAGAAGCTTTCTGTGTAATTGGCACTTAGCAAATGTCTGCTGAATGAGTGGATTAGTGCTAAGTTTTAACTCTGAAGACAAAGATAAAACTCTAATTTGATGACTTGAAGGACTCAAGGTGGGTAGATTGTACTGAAAGTATAATTCTGATTAAATTATGGATGGGTAGGAACCAAGGGAAGAGGAGTGAGGGAATAGGAAGGGACAGTCAGAATAATACTCTGAGACAGCAGAACAGGCAGGGTACCAGTTACAGGTAAGAGAGTATGAAAAGGTCACCCCGGTGAGTGAAGGCCAAGGAGATGTTGTTTAGAGAGTTCATGTTCTCTTGAGATGGGAAATGTTAGCCAAGAATGAGAAAGGAGGTGAGATAGATATAGAGTAGGTCTGCAATGGTCACTAAGGTGAGTGTTTACTGGGAGTTCAGATTTACCAGTGTGTTTCAGGGCTTTGAGGCTGGACACCAGGCATGTGTAGTTTCACTGGTGTAAGCCGTGGCTCCTCTTCTTCCCTTTCGCCCCACATTTACTGCCTTCATGTAATTCCTGTATAAATGAATTATTTGGTGTCACCTACTATAGACGCACAGGGCCTACTCATTATTGCAGCAACCTGTGACAAAGATGCTGTTTGGAAGCAGGAGTTAGGTAAGGCAGGTCAAAGGCCAGTTTTCAGGGCAGCAAGTTTTCCATTCCAGGGATTTAATAGGGTTGGAACAGCATATGGTATTATATGTGACTCTCAGGGTCAAAGAATGAGAAGCCATTGAAAACGATAAACAATACTTATTAGGGATCAGTCTAGAAGACATAAAATATCAAAATAAGTACCCTGGAGTGATTTATCAGCACATCTACATTTGAGAAAGAAGAAATGTCATTTTGCTTGATTTCCCCAAGTCAGATCAAAGGGCAAACTATTACAATGAACTGTAACTCTGCTACAAATGAACATTTTGAGTTTTCTTTTAGCTCAATTGATCTCCATATAGCTTTAAAGAAAAAAGAGAGAGAAATGCATTTATATGCATAGGTAACATCAGATATGAAAAGTAATTAGCTGATAGGGCAATGGATACAATGGGTAATTTGCTTTTTTTAGTTGTTACTGATTTTTGCTTGTCTCTATTTTAAGAAGACTCTTAATAGGCAGGGAATCTAAACTGTTATTTAAAACATGAACAAGATGTGTAGTACCTTCCAGCATGGCAATAATCCAAAGAACTGACAAGATCTAATGCTGTGAGGAACTGAAGAGACAGGAGCTCCCACAAGTCACCAATGGAAACACAAGTTAATTAGACACCTTGGAGAGAGGTTTGGGAAGATTTAGCTAAATGGCGTGTTTATAGCAATGTTAGTCACAATTGCCAGAATTTCTATAGTAGGTAAGTGAGCAAATAAACTGTGGTATATCCAACAATGGTCTAGTTTTCACAGCTGAAAAGGAGTATCTTTTCAAGCTACAAAAGCGTAGGGAAAAACTTTAAATACCTATTACCAAGTGAAAGAAACCACTATGAAAAAATCCACATGCTATGTGCTTCCTACTATATGACATTCTGAAAAAGTCAAAAGCATGGAGACAATAAAACAAAATATGAATGATAACCAAGGACCAGGGAGAAATAAAGATGAATAGATAGAACACATGGGTTTTTCAGAGCAATTAACTATTCTGTGTAACATCAAAATGATAGATATATGCCATTCAACATTTTGCAATGCTCCTAGAACATACAATGCTAACAGTGAGGCCTATGTAAATCATAGATGTAGAGTGATTAGAAAAATAACATTCAGGTTATCTGTACGTGTGTCTACCCATCTGTAAAGACTAGTATTGATATGGCCTTATCATTTCTGTTTTCCTTAATGTCATTCTGTTTAGACACAACACTAATAAAAGAAATAACACCAATCTTGGGTTTCTACTCTCACCTTTATAATGGATTTTGCTCATAAGTATCACAGAGGTGATTGACACTCAGGGAAGAAACACATAGGTTCAGACAGCTTAAGGGATGAGCATGGATTTTGTGCTGAGGCAGCAGGTACATGCTGGGAGACTGCAGTGCTTGGCTGGTCCCTGCAGAAGTAGGTGGAAGAAGCTGCTGAGTACACTACTTCCATGTAGGTTGTTTTCTTTGATCACTTCAGGTCTTTTGAGTTCAACCTCTGGCTTCCCAGACCCCAACACCCATGCTGTTATCGACCACTGAGTTCTGTAATGCACCTAAGTTGTTACTTCTCTATTGTTTTTAAAGAAACACCATGACCAAGGCAATTTATAGAATTGAGGATTACAGTTTCAGAGACTTTGAGTCCATGTTCATAATGGTGGGGAGCATGCCAGCAGGTGGGTAGGCATGGCACTGGATTAGTAGCTGAGACCTTATATTCCAAGACACAACCACGAGACAGAAAGCTAACTGGGTGTGGCATGGACTTTTGAAACCTCAAAACCCACTTCTAGTGACCCACCTCTTCTAACAAGGCCACACCCCTTAATCCTTCACAAACAGTTACACAGACTAGTGACCAAGCATTCAAATATACACGCCCATGGGGTCCAGTCTCATTCCAAGCACCACAGAGGATCCTTCAGAGTTCCAAGAGACTTCAGAAGTATAAATGGAGTCTGTATTGACAACAACCTCAAGCAGCTACAGGGAAGAAGCTGCTGTTGTAGAATTGGGTTGTTGTGGGTCTCAGCTTTGAGAATGAAGACACAGTGATGAGTCCAGCTGCAGGGGTCCAAGGGCAGGACTGAGTCCAGATGAAGGGACAAGAGACAGATGGTGGTCTAGACAGGTGATTAGGAAGACGGATAGATGGTTGTTGAGTAGACTGTGTCAAATAGTGGGGAATGAGCTGAACTGATCCCCAGAGACAGTTTGGGGTTCACTGCCTGTTGGTTTTTGGTGTCCACACCAGGTGTCAGATGACAGGTTGATGGGGGCTGTCACCATCCCTGTTCTGGGTGTCCATATCATTATGGGATCCAGTTGAGGGAGTTTATACTTTCCTTGTATCCAGAAATTTCCTGAACCTGGTTTCCCAGGTATGGTTTGAATATGCTCAAGTGTCCCTACAGTCTTAATTCACCTTGGTAAATTTATAAATTAGCACCTTTCTACACCCAGGGAGAAGTCATTTGTCAGTTGGTGCTGTGTGGTGGTGGTGATGTTTCCACCCAGGCGCACAGTCATCTTCCGTCTTCAAAATGGTCAAGATCTGTTTGCAAAGTAAAGTTCCTGAGAACAAGGCAGTCTGAAGAACCACTGTGCTAGACAGCATGTACTAAATTAGAGCAGGGCATAGCCTGATCCCAATGACCTAATTGCTAGATTAAATGCATAGTGTGTTAGTGAGGATTCACTAGAGAGATAGATAAGCTGGAGGTCTCTCTTGGAGATCTCTCTCTCTCTCTCTCTCTCTCTCTCTGTGTGTGTGTGTGTGTGTGTGTGTATACACACCAAGAGATTTGCTATTGGTACATTAACTTTTCTGGGGCCAGTAAAAAAAAAAAACAAAAAAACAAAACAAAACAAAACAAAAAAAACCCAAATGTCTATTCTGCCCAGATAGGTACAAAAGACGAACAAAGTACAATTTCATCAGAGTCCAACTTGGGAAACAGATGAAGTTTTTAGGCTTGCATACAGAGTACAGCTGAGGGGCTATTTAGAGGAGTGTGGGTGACCTCAAAACAGCCACGTCACTGCAAAGTCCCACCCCATTATGGATGGTGACCGTGGGGAAGCTGCGTTATGGAGTCCTCCGTTTGGCTAACCTTTTATTTCCTGTATATGCTAGCCTTTCCCAAGATCATTTAAGGCTGGAGGGGGAGGAGGGAGTGCAGGAAGGAGTCTCAGGGGAGGGTTATGTGACCCTCTCTTATTTCCTTCTACTAGGGAGCTCATTAGTTCCATCATCCTACGGTAGACCTGGCTACCACTGTATTCTGTTCGCTGGTGGCCATAGCTACTGGAACAAGGTAATCTCTACTCCTAGATGGCATCAGGTTATTCCCAGAGGAAAAAATGCCACACAATAGTTGTAAAGAAATGGCTCTGGTGATTATGGAGGCTGACAAGGTCCAGCATCTGCAGTCATCAGGCTGAAGACTCACCAAAGATGTCGTGATGTAGTTCTCGAATAAAAGCTGCAGGCTGTGAACCAAGAGAAGGCAGGGTTTCAGTTTGAATTGGTGGTGGTTGGAAAGGGTCACTGTTGCAGGCTATCCTTTTTGTACCCCTGTTTTGGGGTGAGGCCCACCCATGTTTAAAGAGATGTAATGTATTTGGTAAATTGGCTAAGATGTTAATCTCATTGAGAAAAACCCTCAGTAATAATGTGTCGCCAAGTGTTTGTGCACTTATGGCCCAAGTGAGATCACACTTCAACTGGCCGTCCTGCACCAGGACTATGCAGAAGGTCTGGAAACTCATGTGGATAGATAAGCAGCTGCCACACCGTGAGGAGAGCAGGTTTGAAATGATGTCACTGGCTGCAAACTCAGTCAGAACAATCTTGGAGCATTTGCAATGTCATATGGGGAGACACCCACCCCCCAGGCTCACCTATGGTGAGGGTAATGGTTGGAGCACAATATGGAGATGGAGGTGAGAGCAGTGGTTCATGACATTGCAGCTTTTCAGTCAGTTAGAGGTGCAGTAGTGCCAGCCTGGTTCTACCCACTGACTTGCACTCACATGACTGTACCCAAGGAACATTTGTCTCTGAGAGATGCTCAGGCTTGGATGAAGCCCAAATCAGAGCTCCAAGGAATTATGGGAATTAGAGGACCACACATTCCTCTGCAAAACCCCATCCTAATGCCCTCTGCCCTGAAGAGAACTTTTGCAATAGTATTAACAAAGACTGTAAAACCTGACAGTATGTGAGATGGTCAGCTACACAAGGTCTGTTATAGCTCTGTCTGTTCTACAACAGTGTAAAGACGTTGGACCTTTCTTCTCGAGGGGAACCATATTAATGTGCTAAGACTGGCAGAGCAAGGTGCACCATGGGATGGCTTATGCCATAGGACCTTGTTTTCTGGAGGTTGGAAGTCTGAGACCCACTCCTCAGCAATGTTGTTTGCTAAGGTCTGAGGGAGAATGGATTCCCTTCTGCCATTTGCAAGCAGTCATTATTAGCATCCCTTGGCTTTGACAGTGTCTCTGTACCTGCGGTGCTGTTTGCACTGGTGATACGCTGGATACCATGGGATATTTACTTCTTACTAATTTCTTTTTCATGGCACATATGAAACTTTTATGCCCTATTTCCTTATCCTCTTCCCATCTCCTCTTTCTCTTTTGCTCTCCCAAAACCTCTACCCTGTATTTTCCTTCAAACCTGTGGCCATCAGGGGTAACAGAAACAAGAGCCTAGTAATTATTTCAACCTGTCTGGACTTGGTGCCATCTGAAGAAGACGTGTCTCAAGAATTGCTCTGTCTAATAGAACAATAACAATGGTTTGGATATGATGCATTGCAGGTATGGTCCCTAGGGGATGGAATTATTGGGAGGTTGAAGAACTTTTAGGAGGTGGGGCTGAGTGAAAACAGTTGGATTGTTAGGGACTTGCCTGTCTCCCTGTTATGGTTTGAATGTGAAATATTACCCATAGGCTAGTGAGCTTTGAACAGTTGATCCCATGCTGATGGCTATTGTAGGAGGACCTTCCAGAGCTGGAGCCTTGCTGAAAGATGTAGGGCTATGGAAGGTGGGGCTTGGCACATGTATATGGGCTCTGTTTCCTGGTCCTTGAAGATGAGAGGAGTCCTAGCCATATGCTCTCATTACCATGAGCTCCACTATTCTTCCTGCCCTACAAGGGACTCTACCCTCTTAAACTGAGAGCCAAAATAATATCTTCCTCCCCTAAGTTGCTTCTTTTTTAATTGTTTGAGAATTTTGTATAAGCGCATGTTGTTGAAAGAAACAGCTCTCATAACAAAGGAATAAAAGACACGGTTTATTCTGGAGCCAAATAGATGCGCTAGTGGCCTGGGGACATATGTGCAGGTCTCCCCAAATATGTTCCAATGTGGAAGCATTTTCATGGAGTTTTTGTAGTAACATAACAAAGAAAGTTATAAACCAAGGCATTTTAAAAGCACAATGGTGGAAACATTAAGTAGGCAGTTATAGCAGGCAGAGAGGGATCTCAGCTGTGGGTCTCAGCAGTTACAGCAGGCAGAGGTGTAGGTTAGGTATAGATGTAGGTTTCTGTCCTGCCAGCCAGTTCCCAAATCACAACACAGAAACTTAACATTAATTATAAATTCTTAGTCCATAGCTTAGGCTTGTCTCCAGTCAGTTCTTACAACTTAAACTAACCCATTTCTATTCACCTATGTGCTACCCCGAGGCTTGTTTACGTTATGTCCATACTTCCCATCCTGCTCGCTCTGCATCTCTTGGCGTCTCCTCACAGTTCTCTGACTCCTCCCTTCTTCTTCCCAGCATTCTCTCTGCCTCCAAAATCCTGCCTAGCTATTGACCAATCAGCTTTTTTATTAAAAATGTGAGCAATACATTTTCACAGTGTACAGAAGGATTATTCCACAACACAGAGGGATCTCAACTGTAGGTCTCAGGAGTTACCTGATGCCATTCTTAGCCCTTCCATTGGTGAGGAATAGGTTTGGTGAACTTTGTAAAAGTTGTTGTCTTTTTATCAGGATGTTAGGTCTGATACAGAGATGGCAAGGGCTAGAGAGAGCCCCAAAGAAAGTATAACTGCGCTATCAGATCAGCAACCATAAAAAACCCTCCCAGCCATTGAAGTGATTATCAGCAGATCAGCCTGTGCAGACAGCTTCTTTCCAGGACTGTTCATTCACACAGATAATGTGATTTGATCAAGTCTACCCCCCATTTCCCCACTGCCTGGTTCCTCCTGTCTACTCCCACCACGTTCCCTTGCCAGTCACGTTCTTTCTTGTCAGATATTTGACAAGTGATGAGAGAGGTAACTAATACACTCAGGAAGAGGGTGTCAGGACACAACTGCTTTCCCCCACTTCTGTTTGGTTCTCAGATGTCCTTGAAGAGCAACTTAGCTCTTCTTCATGCTCTTATATCCTACTTCACCAAAGTGCCAAAAGAAAAAGCCGAGTGACCATGGACCAAGACCTTCAACTACGGGCCTGAGTGAACCCCTCATTATAAGTTGAGTTTCTTCAATGTTTCGTCACACACTGCTTCCAAATCCCAATAGATGTTCCAGCTCTGTCCTGCCCCTTCTGAGATGCAGCGTCCTCACCGAGGTCAGTGTAAACCTAGATTTGTCTCATCAAGAAGCTGTGTTAGTCATATTTTGTAATTCTGCCATGCACCATCAGGAATATTCCCCGAATTTCATGTTGCAACTCAACCTTCAGCCCTGGTGCTTTCTGTTTCCCTTTGCTGCTTTAGTATTCTCCAGACCGTTTCATGCTTTATTGCTCAGTGGCAGTGTGTTTGTTGTGGTGTTTATCTTGAACAAGACTTACCCATCCTAAAGGCAGACAATCAGGTGTCTTTTTCAAATGCACAGTTCGCACAACAGGGAGAGGAAAACAGCTCCCACATAAAGAAGTTGGAGAAATCCCACACTAGCAATTTAATGGCATACCTTAAAGCTCTAGAACAAAAAGAAGCAAAATCACTCAGGAGGAATAGATGCCAGGAAATAATCAAATTGAGGGCTGAAATCAATAAAATAGAAACAAAGAGAACAATACAAGTAATCATTGAAACAAAGAGTTGGTTCTTTGAGAAAATCAACAAGATAGACAAGCCCTTAACTAATCTAATCAAAAGGCAAAGAGAGAACATCCAAATTAACAAAATCAGAAATGAAAAGAGAGACATAACAACAGACAATGAGGAAATCCAGAGAATCATCAGGTCATACTCCAAAACCCTGTACTCCACAAAATTGGAAAATCTAAAAGAAATCGACAATTTTCTGGATAGGTACCACATACCCAAATTAAATCAAGAGCAGATGAACAATTTAAACAGACCTATAACCCCTAAGGAAATAGAAACAGTCATTAAAATCTCCCAACTAAAAAAAACAACAACAACAACAAAAAAAAAAAAAAACCACAGGACCAAATGGTTTCAGCACAGAATTATATCAGAATTTCAAAGAAGAGTTAATGTCAATATTCTTCAAATTGTTCTACACAATAGAAACAGAAGTAACATCACCAAACGCCTTTATTTATTTATTTATTTATTTATTTATTTATTTATTTATTTATTTATTTATTTATTGTTTTTCGAGACAGGGTTTCTCTGTGTAGCTTTGGAGTCTGTTTTGGAACTCACTTGGTAGCCCAGGCTGGCCTCGAACTCACAGAGATCCCCCTGGCTCTGCCTCCCAAGTGCTGGGATTAAAGGCATGCGCCACCACCGCCTAGCACCAAACTCTTTTTATGAGGCTACATTTAATACCCAAACTACAAAAAGATGCAACAAAGAAAAAGAATTATAGACCAATCTCCCTCATGAACATTGATGCAAAAATACTCAATAAAATACTAGCAAACTGAATCCAAGAACATATCAAAAAATTATCCACTAATACCAAATAGGCTTCATCCCAGAGATGCAAGGATGGTTCAATATATGAAAATCTGCCAATGTAATACACCATATAAACAAACTGAAAGAAAAAAAAAACACATGATCATCTCATTAGATGCTGAAAAAGCCTTTGACAAAATCCAACACCCCTTCATGATAAAGGTCTTGGAGAGATCAGGAATACAAGGAATATACTTAAACATAATAAAAGCAATTTACAGCAAGCCAACAGCCAACATCAAATTAAATGGAGAGAAACTCAAAGCAATTCCACTAAAATCAGGAACAAGACAAGGCTATCCATTCTCCCCATATCTCTTCAATATAGTATTTGAAGTTCTAGCTAGAGCAATAAGACAACAAAAGGAGATCAAGGGGACACAAATTGGAAAGGAAGAAGTCAAACTCTTACTATTTGCACATGATATGGTAGTATACATAAGTGACCCCAAAAATTCTACCAGGGAACTCCTACAGCTGATAAACATCTTCAGTAATGTGGCAGGATATGAGATCAACTAAAAAAAAAATCAATAACTCTCCTATATACAAATGATAAATGGGCTGAGAAAGAAATCAGAGAAACATCATCCTTTACAATAGCCACAAATAATATAAAATACCTTGGGGTAACTCTAATAAGCAAGTGAAAGACCCATATGACAAGAACTTTAAGTCTCTGAAGAAAGAAATTGAAGAAGATATCAGAAAATGGAAAGATCTCCGATGCTCATGGATAGGTAGGATTAACATAGTAAAAACAGCAATCTTGACAAAAGCAATCTACAGATTCAATGCAATCCCCAATAAAATCCCAACAAAATTCTTCACAGACCTGGAAAAAACAATACTCATCTTCGTATGGAAAAAAAAAAACCTCAGGATAGTTAAAACAATCCTGTACAATAAAACAACTTCTGGAGGCATCACAATGTCTGACCTCAAGCTCTACTATAGAGTTATAGTAATAAAAAACAGCTTGGTATTGGCATAAAAACAAACATGTGGACCAATGGAACCAAATTGAAGAGTGTGACATTGATTCACACACCTATAAACATCTGACTTCTGACAAAAACTCCAAAACTGTACAATGAAAAATAGAAAGCATCTTCAATAAATGGTTCTGGCATAACTGAATGTCAACATGTAGAAGATTGCAAATAGATCCATATCTATCACCATGCACAAAACTCAAGTCCAAGTGGATCAAAGACCTCAACATAAATCCAGTTACTCTGAACCTGATACAAGAGAAAGTAGGAAGTAGTCTTGAACGCATTGGCACAGGAGACTACTCCTAAGTATAACACCAGTAGCACAGACACAGAGCAACAATTAATTAATGGGACCTCCTGAAACTGAGACGCTTCTGTAAGGCAAAGGACATGGTAAATAAAACAAAATGACAGCCTACGGAATGAGAAAAGATCTTCACCAACCCCCCACATCTGACCGAGGTCTGATCTCCAAAATACATGAAGAATTCAAGAAACTATATATCAAAATACCAAACAATCCAATTAAAAAATGGGCTAGAGAGTTAAACAGAGAATTTTCAGTGGAAGAATCCCAAATGGCCAAAAGACATTTAAAGAATTGCTCAACATCCTTAGTCATCAGAGAAATGCAAATCAAAACAACTCTGAGATACCATCTTACACCTGTCAGAATGGCTAATATCAAAAACATTGATAACAGCTTATGTCAGAGAGGATGTGGAGCAAGGAGAACACTCCTCCACTTTTGGTGGGAGTCCAAACTTGTACAGCCACTTTGGAAATCAGTATGGCAGTTTCTCAGAAAATTGGGAATCAATCTACCTCAAGACCTAGTTATGCCGGGCGGCGGTGGTGCACACCTTTAATCCCAGCACTCAGGAGGCAGAGCCAGGCGGATCTTTGTGAGTTCGAGGCCAGCCTGGTCTACAGAGCGAGATCCAGGAAAGGCGCAAAGCTACACAGAGAAACCCTGTCTCGAAAAACAAACAAACAAACAAACAACAACAACAAAAAGACCTAGTTATTCCACTCTTGGGCATGTACCCAAGGAATGTTCAATCATACCACAAGGACACATGCTCAACTATGTTCATAGCAGCATTATTTGTAATAGCCAGAACCTGAAAACAACCTAGATGCCCCTCAACCGAAGAATGGATAAAAAAAAATGTGGTACATATACACAATGGAGTACTACTCAGCAGTAAAAAACAATGATATCATGAAATTTGCAGGCAAATGGATGGAACTAGAAAATATCATCCTGACTGAGGTAACCCAGACTCAGAAGGACAAACATGGTATATAGTCACTCATAAGTGGATACTAGATGTAAAGCAAAGGATAACCAGACTACAACCCATAGCTCCAGAGAAGCTAGCTAACAAGGAGAATCCTAAGAGTGATGCATAGATCACCCTAGGAAGGAGACATAGATGAGATCTCCATGAGTAAACTGGGGGTGAGGGGAGGCAATAGAGGGTAGGGGATGGGGGATGAGAACATAAGGGAATGTGATGGTTGAGCTGGAACAGGAATGGATGGGAGAGCAATGAAAGAGATACCATGATAGAGGGACACATCATGGGGATAGGGAGAAACGGGGTGCTAGAGAAGTTCCTAGGAATCCACAAGTATGACTCCAGCTTAGACTACTAGCAATAGTGGAGAGGGTGTCTGGACTGGCTTGCCCCAGTAATCATATCAATGAACACCCTAACTGTCATCATACAGTACCTGATGGAAGCAGATGCAGAGATCCCCAGCCAAGTACCAGGGAGAGCTCCAGGAGTCCAATCAAAGAGAGAGAAGAGGGATTCTACAAGCAAGGGGCATCAATATCATGATGAGGAAACCTGCAGAGACAACCAAACTAGTGGGAACTTTAGACCGACAACTGTGGAGCATCCATGGGACTGGACTAGTCCCTCTGCATAAGCGAGACAGTTGTGTAGTTTGATCTGTTTAAGGGGCCCCTGGCAGTAGGATCAGGATCCATCCCTGGTGCATGAGCTGGCTTTTTGGAGCCTACCTGTGGTGGGACACCTTGCACAGCCTTGATACAGGGGGAGGGGCTTGAACCTGCCCCAAGTGAATGTACCAGGCTCTGCTGACTCCCCATGAGAGGCCTTATGCTTTCAGAGGATGGAATGGGGGGGAGGAAGGCTGGGGAGTGGGAGGAGGGAAGAGAGGGGAATCTGTGGTTGGTATGAAAAATGAAAAAAAAAGTTAAAAAAAAGAAATTAGGGATTTCATTGTATAATAATAAAGAGAAACACTAGCTTTAAATGTGTGCACTATATCAGGGTACCTACATATATGAAATAGTAATAACAAACTTAATGGGAGAAATTGATTCTAATACAGAATAGCTGAAGGCATTAAAACTCCATTTTCATCAATGGACTGTTGTGAATGATTGACTGATAAATAAAACACTGATTAGCCAGTAGCCAGGCAGGAAGTATAGGCAGGACTAGCAGAGAGGAGAATTGAGAGAACAGGAAGGTGGAGAGGAGGAGACGCCAGCCTGCCGTCCAGGGAGCGTCATGTAAAGGCAGCAGGTAAAGCCACAGAACATGTGGCGACATACAGACTAACTGAAATGGGCTGGGTATAAGAGTAAGAGTTAGACAATGGTGGGCCTGAGCTAATGGCTGAACAGTTTAAATAATATAATCGTCTGTATGTTTATTTTATAAGTGGGCTATGGGACTGCCAGGACTTGGCGGGACCTGGAGAGAAAAACTCTAGCTACAATGGACAGATCATTCAGAATGAAAGCTAGAAAATAAGCAGTGGAATTAAACTGCACCCTAGACCACACAGACCTAACAGATGTTTACAGACCGTTTCACCTTCTGAATAGGCGGCTTCAGATTAGTATATGGACCATTTCCTATCAGATGGAAGACCACAAAAATGTCTTAACAATTTTTTTTTAATTAAACCGTATTGAATATCTTTCCTGGTCATAATACAATGAAAATAGAAATCAATAATGAGAAAAACTTTGGACACTATATAAATAGAAGGGAATTAAACAACTGAGGATCAGTGAGAGGAACAATTTTTTTTTTAACTCAAAAGATAGACAGGATTGAAGGAAAAAGATTAGAAATCAGAGACGAAAAAACGAGGCCTAGAAACACAAAGAGTCCTCAGAGATTTTCTGACAGCCACATAACAAATTTGATAACCTGAAGGAAATGAATAAATTTTGCGACAAATACATTCTTTTAGTATTGAAGCGGGAAGAAACAAAAAATCCACGGAGACCGTGAGTAAGAATATTGACTCAGAAATAGAAATCTCACACTCTTAAATCTTTTTTTTTTATGCAATGTATTTTGTGCAATTGGTTTATGACTTCTTTTTTTTTCTTTTTCTTTTATTTTATATGCATTGGTGTGAAGATGTCAAATCCCATGGAACTAGAATTACAGACAGTTGTGAGCTGCCATGTGGGTGCTGGGAATTGAACCCGGGTCCTTTGGGAGAGTGGCCAGTGCTCTTAACCGCTGGGCCATCTCTCCAGCCCACTCTTAAATCTTAATATTCCCAAGATAGCCAACATCTTTGCATCTTCTTTGTTTAAAATGAAGGAAATTAAGTCAAAGACATTCCCTATGTGTTTTCAAATATCAAATAATGTCTACAAGGTAATAATGACGGCGGCTCTGGCAATAGTGGTTGTCAGCGCCAAATTCAACTGTGTGTTTCTGGAATTTGTCTCTTCACTTTCCACACTCAATTCTAAATTCTAGGGGGTGGGGAGAGAGAGAGAGAGAGAGAGAGAGAGAGAGAGAGAGAGAGAGAGAGAGAGAGAGAAGCCTTTAACTGTACTTACTTAGAATTTTCCTGCGGGTTGCTTCCATATTCTTAAATGTGTTTAGATTGCTATTTCCTGATTTATCAATTTTACCTCTTATTTTGAGATAGGTGGTTCCTTTTAAGATGCGTTCATAGTTCTATTGGATGCTACAAAAGAACAGTGTACACTAAATGAATATGCTTCAAGAGGACTGTATTTGCAAATAAGAAATACACAATAGACTGTGATGGCTATACAGGGATGCATACAAAATACACCTGAAGCAATCAGCAATAGAGACAATAAAAACAATTCATCAACCGCATCGGGTAATAAAACTAAAAGGTGTTATCACCTCTTCCTTATTCTCACAAGGAAAGGAAAACTTGGGTGGTGCTATCCTCCAAATATTCATGATGTGTTACACAGAGTCTGGAGTTAATTCACTGTAGTACTGATGTGTGTCGTGTTATATGAAGGACACAGGTCAAAGATTTGTAAAGAAATTAACAATTCATTGTTGTCTGTTTCAGATTTTGATACAGGGTTTCATATAGTCCAGGTGGGCCTCAAACTCTCTATAGACTTGACACCAGCCTTGACCTTCTGATTCTCCTGCCTCTTCTTCCCGATTGTTGAGATTACAAGTGGGAGGCACTGTGCCCAGCTCCTTACCTATTACTTTCGACCCTGTGTTTATATTCAACTTAATTGCTGAATAGTAAATTATATTCATTTTTCAAAACCTTTCTAAGGATGGTGAGGATCTGGGAGGAGTAGGGGGGAAACTGTATGCAGATTATATTTTATGAGAAAAGAATCTATGTTGAAGAAAAGGAAGGAAATCACTCTAAATTAAATTTCACTCATCATGCAATCTATGAGCTCTATGTAACCATTTGTCTCTTCTTTCTAATAAAGAGCTCATTTATAAACAAAGTGAAAGGAATTAAGATGTAGAATAGAAATCTATCTTAAGAATGTAAATGCATAGTTAAAGTAAGTCTGTCTTACACAATAGGAAACGGTTTTATTTCTGCTCACTAAAAGCATCACTCCTGAAACGGAGGAGGAAAATCCTTTCTGTATTTCTCATCAAGCTGCTGACAGTGGGGGCACAATTTCGACTTCAGTCATTTGAAACAGGCTTATTGGTTTGTGCAGGGCACATTTTGAACAATTGCGCTGACAGTTTGAATTAGGCTGTGTCAGCACTGGACTGAATTATTTCAGTAGTTTATCTTCCCTAGTTGACCGTTTTGTCGAAGCAAGGCAGAAGGGCAAAGATAAGCTGAGCCCAGCATCAATATTGAAACCAGCTCAGTCAGAACCTTGGCAGTACTCCTGGAATCACCCCAGCCTGGGCTTCATGTGAGGGAGGCATGCACATGGAATGCCTCTGGCAAAAGAGAGAGGCCGTCCAGAGCATAGTGCAAGAGCCCGTGTCCTTTACTCCCCCTGGGTTGATGGAGTGACAATGTTTTGTCATTTGGAGGGTTTACCATGCTCATGAGAGAACTGGTGGTGTCAGAATCAGGGAATGATGCCATGCCCTCTCCAGTGCTTGCCAGTGACATGTGCTGGCCATAGCGATCTGGAAGACCTTAGGTTCATTCTCCCTCCTTCCCTCTCTCCTTACCTACGTGTGTGTGTGTGTGTGTGTGTGTGTGTGTGTGTGTGTGTGTGTGTG
>CABHPQ010151526.1:27211-39438 GCA_902168405.1 Peromyscus aztecus
GTGTGTGTGTGTGTGTGTGTGTGTGTGTGTGTGTGTGTGTGTGTGTGCGTGCGCGTGCAATGCATGTGGAGGTCAGGGGTTCTGTTCACCTTTATTTTTTGAGACAGGGCCTCTCATTGGCCTGGAAGTTGCCAAGTAGGTAAGCTAATTGACTAGCAGTCTGGCCACTCTGCCTCCCCAGTACTGGGGTTACAAGTGTGTGCAACCCATGTCAACCTTTTGATTCTGGGAATCAGACTCAACCTCTTTATGCTTCCAAGGCAAGTGCTTTAACAGCTGGGCTTCAAAGTTAGCTCATAGTTTTAAAAACAGGGGAAAACTCTTAGACCCAGCTTCTGTTCGGCACATTCTGAGATTCTAGCGAACCACACTGTAGTAGCTTACAACTCTTGATTTTACGAACATGCAACCAAATTCTACCAATTTAACATATACAGGGCTGTGCCATAAGGACTTTGTCAGTAGTAATCATAGCTTTTGGAATAATTTCTGTGAGTTAAAACATTTATTAATAGTTCATCATTACTCTTTCTTGCTCTGTTTTCAAGGATATATATGGCCCAGGCTTACATCCCACCTGTTATGTATCTGAGGGTGACCTTGAACTCTTGATCGCCCTCCTCTATGTCCCAAGTGTTGTGAGTATGGTAGTGTACCACCACAACTGGCTCCAAGCTAAGATTTTTAAAATCCAGACTCTCCTAAGGCTGGCAGAGGAGAGTATATTTCAGACTTACACTGGCCAATATGGTAGCCACTAGCCACATGTGATTTGTAAGCACTGAAATATGGCTAATTTGAGATACATTATTAGGTGTAAGATACACTGTAGATTTCACTCATTCTGAAGTAATTAAAAAGTAAAGGGTTTCATTAATTTTCTAATGATTACTTGTTGAATTGGTAACAGTTTGGGTACACTGAGTTAAATGCTACGTAATTACACATACAAATTCACCTCAACCTTTAAGTTTGGTTTTAGACAAACATGGTGGATCACGTTACATTTCTGTTGTACTGAATGGCTATAGATTACTCCAAAAGGAAGGATGAAGAAGTACCAGCGTATTTATCTACAGAATACTCCAGAAATAATGAAGAAGTGCCAGGGTATTTATCTATGGAATACTCCAGAAGGAAGGGTGAAGAAGTACCAGGGTATTTATCTATGGAATACTCCAGAAGGAAGGGTGAAGAAGTGCCAGGGTATTTATCTGTTCTACGACAAGAAGATGTTTCCAAATAAAAGCACAAACAATCACGATAGACACAGAGATCTTGCAAATGAGTTCAGAGGTGTCTGAGTGAGGGGAAAGTGCTCACAGAACATTTCTCTCAGTTTCCTTGTGTGCTAGAGTGGTATACTATTCTCACCTGCCAAGCTCCTGAACAGTGTTTGAAAAATGATAGAAGAAAACAGGTCTCTTTTAGAATCATGGAACACGAATCTTAAAAGGTCTTAGTAATTGAAAACCCAGAGCCAGATATTGGGGTAAATTCCAAAAGATCAGAGAGACAGAACAAGCCACAGCTAACCTCACCTTGCCAACTTCTCAGTAGATCCTGTTTCCTCAAATTGGAAGCCTCTGAGTCCTCATCCCAATGGATCTCAGCTGAACTGCTGCTCAAAAGCCTAAAAGCTTAAAAAGCCTCTAGTTCCTGGTCTTCACGCCTCATAAACCTTTCTGCTTCCTGCCATCACTTCCTGGGGTTAAAGGCGTGTGTCTTTCCCAAGCAAAGACATGAGATCTCAAGTGCTGGGATTAAAGGTGTGTGCTACCATACCTGGCTCTGCTCCTGGCGTGGCCTTGAACTCACAGAGATCCACACGGATCTCTGCCTCCCAAGTGATAGGATTAAAGGCATGTGTGCACCATTGTCTGGCCTCTGTGTCTAGTCTAGCGGCTGTTCTGTCCTCCGACCCTCAGATCAGTGTATTAGGGTGCACAGTGTATCAACCACAATCGTACTTTACAATAAGCGAGGAATATAGAAAAGTTAATTGGTGGTGTCACGCCGAGTCACACATTACCACCCTCCGTATTTCAAAGACGTTTTCTACTTAGTTGTGAGATTTCACTCCTGGGAGAATAATTAGCAGAGTAGAATTCTGAAAATGTACCAGCTATTACATGGGTAATTATTCAGCCGAACAGGAGAAATAAATATGTATCCTCACATTTCCATTATCTGTGCTTCCGTTAGCCGACCCCATCTGCAGGAGATGATTGACAGGAGCTTCCTCAAAGCACTCACATGCTTGGTTTTGATGAAACTGATCAACATCTGGCATTTCTGCAATGCTAGGAAGGGCTGTTATTTGCAGCAGTGAAATGATGGTTTATTTATTTTTTAAGTGTTTCTTGCCTTTATTCTACTTTAAAAGCATTTCTCCCTTTAATGGAAAATAGATTCTTTTCTCATCCTGATTACTGTTCCCCTCTCCACCCACCCACCCCCGCCCAGTTCTTTGCAACGTTCCCTTTCCTCTGGATCAATTCCTGTTCTGTTTTTCATTGGAAAGAACAGGCTTCTAAGAAATAACAACCAAACATGACAAAATAAAATACAATAAGAGAAAACAAAAAAACCATCATATTGAGCCTGGACAAGGCAACCCAGCAGAAGGAAAGGCGTCTCAAGAGCGGTAACAAGAAACAGAGACACACTCAGGAGTGTGTAGAAATTCTAAGCTGAAAGCTGTGATGTATATGCAGAGGACCTGGTGCAGAGACAGGCAGGTCCCGTGCTTGCTACTTCAGTCTCTGTGAGCTCGCGTGTGCCTCCCGGAGTTGATTCAGAGGGCCTTGTTCTCCTGGTGTCCTCCACTCCCCCTGACTCTTACACTCTTTCTGCCTCCTCTTCTGAGGGGTTCCCTGAGCTCTGAGGGGAAGGATTTGATGAAGTCATCCCATTTAGAACTGTGTATTTCAAGGACTCTGTGTAATGTCTGACTGAGGGTCTCTGTATTTGTTCACTTCTGCTTCGAGAGGAAGGTTTTCTGATGATGTCAGTATAAAGCAGTGATCTATGACTATGGCAGGATATAATTAGGAGTCATTTTATTGAGACTTTTTCTTTTCTGGATCAGTAGTGTTTGGCTTTACTTTAGGTCTCTGGACTATCTAGTCTCTGGTCCTTAGTCATCCAAGCAGTGTTGGGTATGGGGTCCATCTCTTAAGAGTGGTCCTTGAGTCAAATCAGGCATTAGTTGGCTACTCCTACAAGTTCTCGGCCACCATTGTCCTAGCATATCTTACAGGCAGGACAGATTGGAGGTCAATGGTTTTGTGGCTGGGTTGGTGTTTGTATTTCTCTTTTGGCAGCCTGCAGAATACCCTTCTGCACTAAAGACACTAGAACTTAGTGGGGAAGGCTCCAGAAGTTGAACCAGTTCAACTTCTCTGTGTTCAATGAGTTGTGTGGGTGTTGTCCTCTGCAATGGGGCCCCACTGTCAGTTTTTGGAGAGCTACCCATTGCCTTAGCAACAGCCTGGGTTTTAGGGGATTTCCATGGGACCCTTGTGACCAACAACTCAATTGAATACAATCCAGTCTTGGTATTGGAAAGTCTTTAGTGAAAAGAGATCGTCAGATTCTGTCTCCCCCATTATTAGGAGACCACATTAAGACTGCCTTCACACATTTTAGGAAATTTCCACTTCATGGTTTTCATACCATCCCTCAAATGCCCCTCTATTCCAGCTATGTCTCCCTGCGTTCCCTCCTTCAACCCTAGCTCCCCTCCCGTCTCCATCTGATTCTCCCCTTCCATTCTCCCAACCCCCATTCTACCCATAAAACCAATTCTGTTTTCCTCTTCCAGGGATATCCATGCATCCCCCCTAATCCTCTCCTCTTGTATCTAATCTCTCTGGATCTATATATTATAGCTTGGTTATCATTTACTTAACAGCTAATGTCCACATATAGGTGACTACATACCATATTTGTGTTTTTGAGTCTGGGTTACCTCACTTGGGATGACTTTTTTTTCCAGTTCCATCCATTTGCCTGCAAATTTTCTGATGTCATTGTTTTTAACAGCTGAGTAATACTCCATTCTGTAAATGTTCCACATTTTCTTTATCCATTCTTAAATTGAAGGACATCTAGATTGTTTCCAGTTCCTGGCTATTATGAATAGAACAACAATAAACAAGTGTTGAGCAAGTGTTCTTGTGGTAAGATGAAGTGTTCTTTGGGTAAATACCCAAGAGTGGTATAGCTAGATCTTGAGGTAGATTGATTCCCAACTTTCTGAGGAACCACCATATTGATTTCCATAGTGGCTGTACAAGTTTGTACTTCCACCAGTAATGGATGAATATTCCCCGTATTCCACATCCTCACCAGTAGGAGCTGTCACTTGTGTTATTGATCTGAGCCATTTTGATAGCTGAAAGATGGAATCTCAAAGTAGTTTTGATTTGCATTTCCCTGCTGGCTAATGATGTTGAATATTTCTTTAAGTGTTTCTAAGCCATTTGAGTTTTCTCTATTGAGAATTCTCTTTAGACCTGTACTCCATTTTTTAAATTGGACTATTTGGTTTTCTGATATCTAGTTTCTTGACCTCTTTGTATATTTTGGATATTAGTCCTCTATTAGATATGGAGTTGGAAAAATCTTTTCCCATGATGTAGGTCGTGCCTTGTCTGAATGATGGTATCCTTTGCCTTACAGAAGCTTTTCAATTTCATGAGATCCATTTATTAATGGATATATTTGGTGATCTACATGATGATATAAATACATGTATGTTTATATATCTATATAAATACACACACACACACACACACACACACACACACACACACACACATATATATATATATATAATTGATCTTAGTGCCTGTGCTATTGGTGTTCTGTTCAGAATGTCTTCTCCTGTGGGAACTCATTCAAGGCTATTCCCCACTTTCTCCTCTGTCAGGTTCAGTGTATCTGGTTTTCTGTTGAGGTCTTTCATCCATTTGGACTTGAGTTTTGTGTAGGGTGATAGATAAATATGGATCTATTTGCATTCTTCTACATGCAGACATCAGTTTGACCAGCACCATTGGTTGAAGATGCTGCCATTTTTCCAGTGTGTATTTCTGACTTCTTTATCAAAAATCAGGTGTCCAGATGTGTGAGGATTTATATCTGGGTCTTCAATTCAATTCCATTGATCAACGTGTCTGTTTTTATGCCGATATCATGCTGTTTTTATTACTAGAGCTCTGTAGTACAAATTCAAGTCAGGAATTTTGAGATGGTCAGCAGTTGTTTGTTTTTGTTTTTTTTAATTGTTTAGGATTGTTTTAGCCATCCTGGGTGTTTTCTTTTTCCATATGATGTTGATAATTGTCCCTTTCAAAGTCTGTGAAGAATTAGGTTGGATGGGGGATTGCCTTGAATCTGTAGATTGCTTTTGGTAAGATGGCCATTTTTACTATGTTAATCCTACCGATCCATTAGAATGGGAGATCTTTCCAACTCCTGATATCTTCTTCAATTTCTTTCTTCATGGACCTGAAGTTTTTTTCATACAAATCTTCCACTTGCTTGGTTAGAGTTACCCCAAGATATTTTGCATTTTTTGAGGCGATTGTGAAGGATATTGTTCCTCTGATTTCTTTGTCATCCATTTGTCATTTGTGTATAGGAGGGCTGCTGATTTTTGTGAGTTAATTTTGTATCCAGCTACTTTGCTGAAAGTGTTTATCACCTGTAGGAGTTTCCCAGTGGAATTTTTAGCATCACTTATTGTCTTAGTTAGGGGTTCTATTGCTGTGAGGAGACACTATGACCATGGCAACTCTTATAAAGGAAAAACATTTAATTGGGGTGGTTTACATTTTCAGGTTCAGTCCATTATCATCATGGTAGGAGACAACAGTGTGCAGGCAGATGTGGTGCTGGGGAGGTAACTGAGAGCTCTACATCTTGGAGGCAACAGAAAGTGAATTGTCTCACTGGGCATGGATTGAGAATATATGAGACCTCAATGCCTACCTCTACAGGGACACACTTACTCCAATAAGGCCACACCTAAATGGAGTAGCACTATGGGGAAGTGTGGCCTTCTTGGAGGAAGTGTGTCACTGTGAGGGTGGCCTTTGAGGTCTTAGCTATGCTCGAGCTACTCCCAGTCAAGATGTAGCCAGCACCATGTCTGCCTGCACACCGCCATGCTCCACAACATGATGATAATGGCCTGAATCTCTGAAAATGAAAAGCCATCTCAATTAAATGTTTTTCCTTTATAAGAGATGCCATGGTCATTGTGTCTCTTCATAGCAATAGAAACCCGCTAACTAAGACAGAAGTTGATACCAGAGACTGGGTTATTGCTATGATAGGCCTGACCATGCTTTTGTTTGGAGGAATATGGACCTTGGGACTGAGGATTAGAACAGCAGTTGAACACTTTAAGTGCTGCTTAATGGGCCATACTAGTAGGAGCATGGAAGACAGTGGTGCTAAGAGTTATTTGAATGGCGGGAGGCTGACTCAAGAAGTTATAGAGGAGAAGGATTGTAGTGTGTTGCCTAGAGATCCTTCTTGTGATATTTTGGTGAAGAAAGTGGCTGGTTTTTTTTTGTTTTTTTGTTTTTTTTTTTGTTTTTTTTTTTTTTTTTACCCTTGTCTGAAACGTCTGCCTGAGGCTAAAGTGAAGTGTTTTGGATTAATTCCACTGGCAGAGGAAATCTCAAAATAGTCTAGTATTGACTCTGTTGTGTGGTTATTAGTGGTCACTCCAATGAAGATATATAATGAAAAAGAGCAAGAAAATGTAAAATTTGAGGAGAAAGAGAGCACCAGGAAGTGGAATGAAGCTAAGTTCTGTATTCAAAGAGATAAATGGATTAAGAAATGGAATAAAAGGAGTGATCAAGATCTCACCCAACTTAATTTCCAACTTGTGAAAAGGAACTAAAGAAAAGCTTAGAGCCAGGTGTGGTGGTGCACATCTTTAATCCCTGCACTCAGAAGGCAGAGGCTGGAAGATCTGATAGTTTGAGGTCAGCTTGGTCTAACCATTGAAAACAGAAAGTTGGTGAAGATGTAATTGAGCAAGGGGGCCATGTTCCAGCCCCAGTAAGCAGCAGAACTTGGTAGCTTCAGCCATGTTGTTCTGGAGTCAAGGATAGAAGAAAGGGGTGATGGAATTTGCCTCCATGACTAGGGAAAGCCGCTGAGGCCAGGCATGGGTCAGGGGTGTCCCTGAACGGAGGCCTCAAGAGGCCATTGTGTGAAGCTGTGAAGTTGAAGCCTGGATTGCCTTGGAGACCCCAGTATTTTGGAGATGCCAGAGTTGTAGGATACCTGCTAAAGAAAACTGTTAACAGGGAGTGGAACCAGCCCAAGAGAAACAAGTGTGTTGCAGTCAACAAAGCTGAAAGGAGTTGGAGATCTGAAGAGTGTTTTGACATCAGACATCGAGATGTGGAGTTTGGAGTTTGCTCAACTGACTTTCAGTCTTGCTTTGGTCCAGTATTTTCTCACTATGCTCCCTTCCCTGTGTTTTGGCATGGTAATGTATATCCTGTGCCACTATATGTTGGAAGCATGTGATCTGCTTTTTGATTTTGATTTTTCAGGGCCTTACAGTTAAGAGAGTGCCATGAGTCTCAAAAGAGACTTCAGAATTTGGACTTTGAAACAAGATTGAGACTATTATAGACTATGGGGACTTTTGAAGTTGGACTAAATGTATTTTTGCATTATGATATGGCTATAAGCCTTGGGGGCTAGGGAATAGAATGTGGGAGTTTGAAAGAAAATAGTCCCCAAAGGAAATGACACTATTAGGAGGTGTAGCTTTGTTGGAGTAGATGTGGCTTTGTTGGAGGAAGTGTGTCACTGTGGGGTGGGCTTTGAGGTCTCCTATGCTCAAGCCACTCCCAGCGTCACAGTCTTCTTCCTGCTGCCTGCATATCAATATGTAGACAGCGCCATGTCTGTCTGCATGCTGCCATGCTCCCTGCCATGATGATAATGGACTGAACCTCTGAAAATGTAAACCACCCCAATGAAATGTTTTTCCTTTATAAGAGTTGCTGTGGTCATAGTGTCTCTTCACAGCAGTAAAAACCCTAAGATAATATACTATCATATCATCTGCAAATAAAGATACTTTGACTTCTTTTTCAATTTGTATCCCCTTGATTTCTTTCAATTGTCTTATTGCTCTAGCTAATGTACTATATTGAATAAGTATGGAGAGAATGGCCAACCTTGTCTTGTTCTTGATTTTAGTGGAATTGCTTTGAGTTTTTCTCCATTTAAGTTGATTTTAACTATGGGCTTGCTGTAAATTGCCTTTATTATGTTGAGATATGTTTATTGTATTCCTAATCTCTTTAGAACTTTGATTATGAAGGGGTGTTGGATTTTGTCAAAGGCTTTTTCTGCATCTAATGAGATGGTCATGTGGTTTTTGTCTTTCAGTTTGGTTGTATGGTGAATTACATTTATTGATTTTCATTTATTGACACATCCCTGAGTCTCTGGGGTGAAGTCTACTTGCTCATGGTGGATGACCTTTTTGATGTGTTCTTGGATTTGGTTTGCAAATATTTTTGTAGTAAACTGCCCTTGCCTCCATTGCTGACAGTAAGCACGCTATCCAGTCTGGACATACAAGACACAAGGAAAAGCAACTGCTGAACCTTGCCAAACAAGATAGGACAGTTCTTCAAATTTTCCTGCTTCTGAAAATAGCCTGTCATATATTCTAGACCTATAGCCAAAGTTTGATGCCCCAACATTGCAGAGAAACATTGGATGACTGTCCAGGCAGCCAGATGTCTCTGTCATTTCTTGCATTTTTCAGAAGTTGCTTGCTCCCACTTCCTGCTTACTCAGATAACATGTTCCACCTCAGTTCTTTGATAGGGTTGAAGACTAGATAGTTACAGTTACAGTCCTCATAGCTTAGCTAAGGGCATATTAGGCACAAGACTTAGACTCTCCAGGATAAGACAGCTATTGGATTATCTCTATAATTAGACAATTACCTTTGGCCTGGATATTTAGTGTATGTTTCTTGCTTGATGTTGTTCTTGTAAGTTATAGTCCCCTCTTTGTTTATGTTATTACTCTTTCTTCTGAACAATATTTGATAATTGTTCCTATTGGATATAGTTTTGTATTAGGATTAGAACCTTCTTATTTAGATAAAAAAGGGGAAGTATTGTGGGAATTTGATCCATTCAGCCAGTGGCTTTGGGGTAACAAGTTCTAGGGTATGGTCTTGTCTCTGTATGTGACCTCTTAAGAACTGAGGAGAGGGGTCTTGGGCTCTCTCTTGGGTGGTTGGAGCAGAAGCAAGCAGGATCGTGGCTTATGGTTGGTGCTCATCCCTTGGGCAGAACAACAGGACATCTGCAGCTGCATCAGCAGAGGTATCTACTTTCTTCTGTATTCAGGAGTTTATTATTCCCATTGCATCCCTTAATAAATTATAGGCCAGAATTTTGTGGATGATCACTTTATTGAGTATTTTTGCATCTATGTTCATAGCGAATTGGTCTGTAATTCTCTTTCTTTTTTGGGTATTTGTGTGGTTTGGGTATCAAGGTAACTCATAAAATGAATTTGGCAATGTTCGTTCTATTTTGTGGAATAATTTGAGAGGTGTTGGGGCTAACTCTTCTTTGAAATTCTGGAGAATTCTACACTAAAACCATCTGGCCCTGGGCTTTTTTTTTTTTTTTTTTTTTTGATTGGGAGAATTTTAATGACTGCTTCTATTTCACAGGGAGTTCTAGACCTATTTAAATTGTTTATCTTATCTTGATTTAACTTTGGTAAGTGGCACCTATTGAGAAATTTATCCATTTCTTTTTGACTTTCCAATTTAGTGAAGTACAGGTTTTTAAAGCATGTCCTCACGGTTCTCTGTGTTTCCTTGGTGTCTGTTGTTATTTCCCCGTTTTAGTTCTGAGTTTATTAATTTGGATATTCTCTTTCTGCCTTTCAGTTAGTTTTGATAACCGTTTGTCTATCTTATTGATTTTTGCAAAGAACCAACTCTTTGTTTAATTGATTCTTTGTATGTTCTCTTTGTTTGTATTTTATTAATTTCAGCCCTGAGTTTGATTATTTCTTGCAGTCTACTCCTTTTGGGTGTGAGTACTTCTTTTTGTTCCAGAGCTTGACAGTATACCGTTAAGTTGCTTGTATGAGATCTCGCTAGTTTTTTTTTTTTTAAATAGGCACTTAATGTTATGTACTTGCCTTTTAGAAAGTTTGGGTATGCTGTGCACTCATTTTCATTGAATTCTAGAAACTTTTTAATTTCTTTGTTTCTGTCTTGATCTTTTTTTTTTTTTTAAAACAGGGTTTCTCTGTGTAGTTTTGGTGCCTGTCCTGGATCTCGCTCTGTAGACCAGGCTGGCCTTGAACTCACAGAGATCTGCCTGGCTCTGCCTCCCAAGTGCTGGGATTAAAGGCATGCCCCACCACTGCCCGGCTGACCCATTTTTCATTCAGACACCATCTGTGGTGACCGAAAATTTTCCTGGGTGTAGTATCTGGGCTGGCACCTGTGGTCTCTTAGAGTCTGTAGCACATCTCTCCTGGTTATTCTGGCTTTTAGAGTCTGCATTGAGAAGTCAGGTGTAAGTCTAATAGGTCTATCTTTCTTTATAGGTTACTTGCTCTTTTTCTCCTGCAACTTTTAATATTCTTTCTTTTTGTACGTTTAGTGTTTTGATTATTACATGCCATGGGGACTTTCTTTTCTCGTTCAACCTGTTTGGTGTTCTGTATGTTTCTTGTACCTTTATAAGGCACCTCTTTTAGGTTAGAAAAGCCTATGATTTTGTTGGAAATACTTTCTGGGCCTTTGAGCCAGGTTTCTTCTCCTTCCTCTATTCCTACTATTTTTAGACTTGGTCTTTTCATAGTGTCCCATGGTTCCTGAATGTTTCGTGCCAGGGGTTTTTTAGATTTAGCGTTTTCATTGGCCAATGTATCCATTTCTTCCATCATATCTTCACACACACACACACCCTCTCAAGATTCTCTCTTTTAGCTCTTCTATTCTGTTGGTATTGAGAGCTGGCTCTTAGGGATGAGGATAGGCTAGGGGTCTGAAAGGGTTCACAGTGGGTGTGGGGAGGAGAGCAGGATGCTCAGCCAGGATCTGCTTATTTCTTCTCCTTGGAACGTGGGGAGACGGTAAAGAGAGGTCACTCCAGAGCATCCGCTGTAGTGCTGGGGGTGAGACTGGGGGCTGGATCTAGAGGAACAGAAGGAATGGGGAAGATCTACCTGGATCCTGCCTGCTTCCCTGGCAGGAGTGTTCTGTGGGTTAGCAGGAAGTGCCTGCTGTGTTGAGAGCTGGGATACAGCAATGAATAGGGAGGAGGAGGGGTAGAGGGGAAGCTCCCTGGGGTCCACAGGAGGTGGGTTCAGTCCCTAGGACTAAAGAAAGAAGGTTCTCCATTTGGCTCCTGTCCCCCCCCCCCTTTTCTGCCTGCCAAACACGATGTCCCACAGCTTTTCTCTTCTCTGCTAAAGGCAGTTCAATCCCCCCAGCTTCTCAGCCCAAGCTTTCATATCACCCTCATGTCTTTTGTTTGAGACAGGGTTTCTCTACATGACCCTGGCTGTCCTGGAACTCACCATGTAGACTAGGCTAGCCTCAAATTCACAGAGATCGGCCTGCTTCCACTTCTCTAGTGCTGGGATTAAAGGCGTGCGCCACAGTGCCCAGCTTCACCCTTGTATCTTTCTCCTTTCATATCCAAGTTATGGCAACCCAGTCATGCTCATGCCCTCCATCACTGTCTTTCCAATGGATGGTTGCTGAAGTAGCCCAGGTCCTCCACTCCCCCTATCCCATCAGTTGAAAGCATGGTTGCCAGAGTAATTCCGGAAAAATGACTCAAAGGGTTAGTCTTTTAGGACACACAGCAAAGTGCTGGTGATTAAACTGAGAGGACATTTGGGGTTTATTTTTAGAGACCAGAGCAAACGTCATTAGTATTGGGGTGAAGGAAGATGAATTAAGATAAATTCTCCCCGTTTTCATTCCTCTTTTTCATCACTCTCTCGTTTCTCGCTTCCACGCTGGCATTTTCTGTTGGTCTCCTCTCTTCTTCTGTGTGCTTTCTTTTCATTTTTCTCTTTGCTTCTCTGTTCTCTGCTTTTTTCTTTTCCTTTCTTTTCTTTTAGCTGCTGCTTCTTCTTCTTCTTCTTCTTCTTCTTCTTCTTCTTCTTCTTCTTCT
>CABHPQ010151526.1:39448-58011 GCA_902168405.1 Peromyscus aztecus
TCTTCTTCTTCTTCTTCTTCTTCTTCTTCTTCTTCTTCTTCTTCTTCCTCCTCCTCTTCTTCCTCCTCCTCCTCCTCTTCCTCTTCTTCTTCTGTTCTGTAGTTATTTTGTTTCTCTGCTTCCCTGTCTTTTTACAAACATTTGAAGCCTGGATTTAACATATTCAAGGGCGAATGGGAAGTGGAACAGTTGCCCTTTTCTCGAGCTCAGGACATCCGGCACTTGGTTGACACATGTTGGGTTTGACTTAGAGAAAAAAAATCCCTCCCTCCTCTACCTCTTTCTCCCTCCTTCTTTTCTCTACCCTTGCCCCTGTCCTGCCTTCCTTTACTTTCCTCCTTCTGTCTCTTTGAGACTGGGTCTTATTCTATTCCAGGCTGGCCTCAAACTCGCGATGGTCTTCCTGCATTAGCTTTCAGTAGACAATAATGATATAAACACCTGAGAATGCCACGAAGAAGACCATTGTTCAGCATTCTGGTGGAAGCTCCACCTCAGCCCCTGGCACCCTGGCATCCATATACTCAAAGAGTCTGGAATGTTCTGCTGGAAGATGCACCTCAACTGCACTCGCCCATCTCTTTCCTCAAACCTGCCTCCTCAAAGCCTGCCAAACATGGCTCCTCCCCCAGAGATGCTCAAGACCACTCACACAGGGTATTTAAGATGCATCCTGGAAAACAGACACGTGGTGTAGCATGAATCTTAAAAGGTCTTATTAATAAAATCAAACCCGAGCCAGGTATTGGGGTAAATACTGGAAGGTCAGAGAGACAGAATAAGCCACAGCTATCTCACCTGGTCTTGCTTCATCAGACTGGAAGCCTCTATGTCCTCATATCCGAATGGGTCTCAGCTGAACCGCTGCTAGAAGCCTGAATGCTTAACCAGCCCAATGCTTCTCCAGGCCAAATGCCTCTCCAGGGCAAATGCCTCTAGTTTCTGGTCCTCACGCCTTATATACCTTTCTCCTTTCTACCACCACTCCTTGGGATTAAAGGCGTGTGTCACCACGCCTGGCCCTTTCCAATGTGGCCTTGAACTCACAGAGATCCAGAGGGATTTCTGTCTCTGGAATGCTAGGATTAAGGGCGTGTGCTACCACTGCCTATCCTCATGTTTAATATTGTGGCTGTCCTGTTCTCTGACCCCAGATAAGTTTATTAAGGTACACAATATTTTGGGGAACACAATACCACCATAACGTGGTTTTCTGGTTTCGCATCTCAGTCTCCTCTCTGCAGGGCTGGAGAATCACCCAGGAACACTTTATGCATTAAACCAGGGCTTTTTCTTTTCTTCCTTCCTTCCTTCCTTCCTTCCTTCCTTCCTTCCTTCCTTCCTTCCTTCCTTCCTTTCTTTCTTTTTTTGAGACAGGATTTCTCTGTGTAGCTTTGGAGCCCGTCCTGGAACTCACTCTGTAGACCAGGCTGGCGTCAAACTCACAGAGATTGTCTGCCTCTGCCTCCTGAGTGCTGGGATTAAGGGCGTGCGCCACCACCTCCTGCAAGCTGGGGCTTTTTCTAATTCGGTCTGATTTGGTCTGATTTGGATTGCAGCATCGGTGGAGAGGCCTATTGGAGTGCAAAACAGTTATCATTCAGGGCTGTTGTATGCATGATCTCCCAGCAGCTGTGACAGCATGCACAAGACCGCACAAGATCAAGTCAGACAAATTCCCAGCATGAGTGGGGAGGAACTCATAAGAACTCACTCCTGTCTGAGGAGCTATTGGCAACTGAGACTTTCATAGTATGTTGTGATGTCCCTCAATCGAGAATAAAGGTATCAGAGGTGCAGGGGCAATTAGACTGACAGAATGAAAACAAACTGACATTAGGTGAGAAAATGACAGCTGAATGTCTGTTTTCAGGAAGAGGTCAATTATTAAAAAGCCTGTCCTATCTAGGTGGTGTGACTAAGGGGAGACTGTCCTATCTAGGTAGTGTGACTAGAAGGGGAGACTGTCCTATGTAGGCAGTGTGGCTAGAAGGGCTGACTGTTTTCATCAGAGATTCAATCCCTGATAGGTTGTCCTGCTTCAGTAGATGGTTCTATTCCCATACTGGCAGCACTCAGTGGACTCAGTGGGTTAAAAAAGCACATGAAGTTGGTGGGGAGTGGTGGGTAGGGTATGGGAGGAGCTGGAGTGGAGGAGGTTGGAATGGGATGTGTGTAGATTTGATCAATGCACGATGTACATGTGTATGGAATTCTTGAACAATGAATTTTTAAAAAGGAAATTAATTGTATTAGTAAAGAACAAATAGGCCCCGGTGGTGGTGGCATATGCCTTTAATCCCAGCACTTGGGAGGGAGAGGCAGGTGGATCTCTGTGAGTTCGAGGCCAGCCTGGTCTACAGAGTGAGTTCTGGGAAAGGCGCAAAGCTACACAGAGAAACCCTGTCTCGAAAAACCAAAACAAAAAAGAACAAATAAAAGGTAATTCTCAAAGCTGTATGTATGTGTGGTGACGTACTGCTTCATTCTTTACGTTTGCTGTTGAAAGTGTCCACTATGCCTGTTCAAGTTTTCTATGGAGCAAGAAAGAGAAGGTGTGGATTTGGATGGGTGGGAAGGAGCTGGGAGGAGCTGGGGGAGGGGAGACAGCAATCAGTATATTGTATGAAAAAAATCCATTTTCAATTAAAAAGATTATCCACAATGAAAATATTTGTTAAGATGTAAGCCAGTCTTCAGCTCACCCTGTTCAGATGAATGGGCAGAGTCCCTTCCCCTCTCTGTCCATTTAACACACGTTTCCTGAGCACATGCTGTAAGGACACCAATGAAACAACCCTTGTGCCCTAGTTTTAAGTCTTTGCTAAAATTCCCACTTTCTCAGAAATGTCTTCCTTTGTCACTTTTTATTTTTAATTGAGATGAAATTCACACATCCCATAGTTATCTTTAAGTACATGTTAGGACACTCACAGTATCACATAAACACTACCTCTAAAAGGCCATTTTCTGACAGGCCACTCCTTCATTGACACCCCAGATCGCAGCCTCCAGGCTCCTTATCCCCTTCTGGCTATATATTTTTTGTTTGCTTGTTTGTTTAGAGACTCATTTCTATTTTATTAGTTTCCTAAGGCTACAACATCCAGGTATCAAAAGCTAGGTGGCTTAGGGTTCTGGAGGCTGGACACTTGAGATCGAGGTGTTAATTGGCTTGGTTCTTTGTGCAGGCTGGGAGGGACAATCTGCTCATACTTCTCTCCTAGCTTCTGACAGTAGTCAGGTGACTTCTTTCTTCTTTTGCGGGGCTGGAGGTTGAGCCTGAGGCCTCATGCACACTAGGAAGTGCTCTACCACTGAGTGTCATCCACAGACCTGTTCAGTCATTTGTGGAGTTCCTCAACTGATTGGTGCCCCACCGTGATCTTAGCCCTCATCTTCACATGCAATCCTCCTGGGTGGATCTGCCTGTGTCTATACGCCCTCCCCCATTCACAGAGGCCAAGTTATATTGGATTACAGGGTAGCCACACTCCATTTGATCTCACTGTCCCCTGCAGTGAAATGACTTCCAGATAATATCACTGTTGTAGGTCCTGGGGGTTCAGATTTCAGTAAATGAATTCATGGCAAGGGCATAATTCATGTCCAGCTCAATAGACGACATATTTTATCTGTCATGCTTCTTGTGTATTTCTCTTCAGTTGGATACCAGTTGCAGTGAAAGCAAGGACGGTCTCTCCTCTTCACCTAGTCATACAATGGCTGAACAACTGACATCTGGAACAAAACCTCCTTGAAGAAATGGATAACTCTGTCTGAGATTCTCCTGAATCATCATCTATAACAGAATCTCACGCACAGCAGGAACTTGTAAGTATTTGTTGGATGGACCATTGACATTTGGAGTCAGAAGGGCCCCACTCTATGACGAGCAGTGAATGTTATAACCAGTTTTGCAGACAAGGCAAGATGTCTTTATTTATAAGAATCAAAGTGTAAGGAGTGAAGGAAGCACTCTAGCGCATTTGCTCATGATGGCTAGTTACAATCTCAAGTGCTTAACATAACAGAAAAACTAGAATTACTCCCTTAACTTTTAAGCTTCCAGAGATAAAACCTTCTACATTTTCACACATGAGCCACCCCATTGTTCTGTGGCACATTTACATAAGTTACATATCAATCAGACAAACTCTTTTTCTGTTAAAAATTAGTTTTTTTTTTTTATGTAGAATTAACACAGGTAGGAGAGCTTAGTTCATTTGAAAGATACTACATGCTAGAAGACAAAGTCTTCAGTTAATCCAGAAGGACAGCCTCAGAAAAAGAAACCGATGAGGAAGGGGGGGCAGAAATAGAATGCCAGATGAGAAGTTTCATATGGTAAAGTGGGAAATACAGCAAAGTTCAACAACTATTAAAATGCTTTAGAGAGGCATGCCAATGGGACCAGCAGACAGCAGGTGGCGCTATTCCATCTTGACTTAGGAGCAGCCGTTGACCTTGGAAATGAACGAAAGATGTAATTTTAGCATTGTAATTGGGACAAATGATACAGACTTTAGAATTCTTTTGTGGCATACCTTTACCTTAGTACTGTATTTTCACAGTGTTAGCTAGGCTAGGGCGTTCTCTCCAATGACTGAGGCTGAGGAAAAGTAAAAATGTGAGCCTTGAAGGGAGAAATGGTTGCAGCTTACTGTAAGAGTGAATGTCTACTTAATTGGTTGGCGCTTAACTTTGCAAGTTGACCATGTTGATTTTAAAACATCTCCCATTGGATTGAGATGAACAGATTTTGAGAAACGAGGATCAGGAAGGGCAGGTCTGGTCCCTGTAGGGCATACTGGTTCTGAGATGTCTGGTAGCCATCAAGTTGTCAAGAAAGAGCTTCTGAAGAAGTTTAAGTATGAAATGGAGTCTGTCTCCATCAGAGCAGGAAAGATTGGCATCCAGGAAATGCTCTAGAAGGCTGGTGCCACCTGGGCCAGGTCCAAAGAGCCTGAGAAGAAATGTGAGTCAGGTAAAGGACAGTGATTCATAGAGTAGAACTTCCAGGGCTCAGTGTCTGGTTATATCTGTAGGTGAGAGACAGAGATAAAAACGCCTGGGATTAGGGGCTGGAGAGATAGCGTACTGATTGAGAGAACTGATTGGCTGCTTGATCTTCCTGGGACCTGGATTCAATTTCCAGCATCACATGGCTGCTCAAAATTGTCTATAATCCCAGCTTCAAGGGATCCAATACCCTCTTCTGGCTTCCCTGGGCACAAGGCACCCAAGCGGTACAAAGGAATTCGAGCATAAAATCCACACACATAGGTGGGTTTTGTATAAAGTGTGTATTTGGTATTTCTTCCTCAATTCTCTTTATTCCGGAAAGGGGTACAGAAAATTCTCTTGAAACATAACATTTTTACAAAGTAACATTTCATGATCAAGGGAGGAAAAATTCTACCATTTCACTGTGATTCCTTTAAAAAATTAATTAATTTTAACTGACAAATAAAAGGGGTATAGATTTATGATAAACATGATGTTTTGAAATATGTATATGTCACAGAATGGCTAAATTTAGTGTGATTACTGATACTTAATCAGTTTTACCCAGTGAGAACACTTAAAATGTACTCAGTGCTGGGGGCTGGAGAGATGGCTTGGTGGTTAAGAGCAATGGTTGCTCTTCCAGAGGTCTTGAGTTCAATTCTCAACAACCACATCACAATCATCTGTAATGATATCAGATTGCTTCTTCTGGTGTGCATGAAGACAGAGCACTCATATACATAAAATACATGAATAAATAAATCTTAGAAAAAATGTACTCAGCAATGTTTCAAGAACACAGTATATTTTTTTTAACTGTAGTTACCATGTTGGACTTGTTCTTTTTATCTAACTGTATTTTGTTCTTTTTAACCAACATCTCCCCAGCCTCTAGCTCTCAGTCACCACCATTTTATGACCTAGTTCTGTGAGTTTGAACTTTTTCAGATTCCATTTGTAAATAGAGGTTGTGCATTTCTCTGTGCTTGGCTCATTTTGCTTCAAATAATATTTACCAGGTTCATCTACATTGTTGAAACTGGAGATCTCTTTCTTTCTTTCTTTCTTTTTGTTTTTTTGTTCTTTGTTTTTTTGTTTGTTTATTTTTTTGTTTTTCTCAAGACAGGGTTTCTCTGTGTAGCTTGTCCTGGAACTCGCTCTGTAGACCAGGCTGGCCTTGAACTCACAGAGATCTGCCTGCTTCTGCCTCCCGAATCTTTCTTTTTTAAAGGCTGAATTGTATCCTTCCCAGTGTGTGTGTGTGTGTGTGTGTGTGTGTGTGTGTGTGTGTGTGAAGGGTGCGGTGGGGTGGGGGAGAGACTCTTTATCATTCATTGATAGACACCTGGGTAGACTCGCTGCCTTGTGAGTGATTCTGTGAAAAACACAAGGAACAAAGAATGGGGTTGAAGGGAGGCTGGCAAGATGGCTCAGCAGTTAAGAGCATGTGTTGCCCTTACAGAGGACCCGGGTTTGATTCCCAGTACCCACATGGTGCTTCCCAACCATCCCTAACTCTAGTTCCTCAGGATCTGATACCCTTTCTTGACTTCCTCTGGCACCAAGAACTCACATGTGCGTGCACACACACACACACACACACACACACACACACATGCAGGCAAAACACATGTTGAATACACCTAACAGAAATGTAAAAAGCACCAAGCCAGGAGGAGATGGCATCTTTTTAGTGCACTGACCTCATTCCCTTTGATTATTAGCTTTAGTAGTCTGGTGGTTGGATCATATTCTATTGTTAATTTTTTGAGGGACCTCCATAACGGTTGTATTGCATCGTGAATTTTTGAAAAAAAAAAGAAAACAACCTGACTTGTGTCATGGTTATTTTTATTATCATAACCAAAAAACTCACACTGCTTTTAAAAATGAAGTAGTATAATTATTTTGGAAATGAATATCGCAGGCAATGTATTTTACATGGACAAAGCAGGAGGTACCTCAGATGAACTCTGCTGAGGAGAAGTGACGACAAGGCCCGGTCCCCACTGCCATGGAAACATTTGCCCCTTCAATGCATGAATGTGCACAAGGCCATCTGCCTTTCTAATGTGCAGTGTGCCTGCAATAATCGGTAACAGCAGTGTCTGGAGACAAGATCCAGCAACAGTGACATTCCACTGACAATTGCAGACTTCACAAAAGGACGGGAGCTGGTGTTTTTAGCCAAACTTCCAGTTTATAAGGTATTTTAAATTTGAAGTTTTGACCAAAGGTTGTTGCATTCATTATTATTCAACACACATTCACAGCTACATTGCGACAGGCACTTGCTCAGGATGTGACCAGACACAGTTACACAGTGGCAATGGACGTATGTCATGGACCCTGTAACATATGGTCGGTCCTGCTTCCCTGATGAAGCAGCAACCACAGAGCTTTCTAATGATCCTGTCAGTACTGAGTCTGGCTGATGGAGGGCTTGGGATACCATGGGTTGTAGGGGACACTCTGATTCTCTAGGCTAAATTGTGGGTCCAATTCACACTTTTCCCCTTTGAATCAGGGAGATGGTGTTACAGCTTTGTGACCAAATTTCCTGGATGAGTGTAGTCAGTCCTCTAGCTAGTAGCTAACCAATCCAAGGATTATTTTCTGTAGGTGATTTCCTGTCCTGACTGCCTGCTCCCAAATAACCAACGCAGAGACTTTTGTGTTAGGATGGAATGTTCTGTAGATATCTATTAAGTCCATTTGAGTCATAACATCTGTTAGGTCCTTTATTTCTTTGTTAAGTTTCAGTCTGGTAGATCTGTCTTTTGGTGAGAGTGGTGTGTTGAAATCTCCCACTACTAATGCCAACACAGAAACTTAAGATTACTTATAAATGCTCAGCTGATAGCTCAGGCTTCTTACTAACTAGCTCTTACAACTTAACCCATCTCTATTAATCTATGTGCTTCCCTGAGGCTTGGGCTTTTACCTCTATTTCATTTTGTGTGTCCAACTCATTCTCCATCTGGCTGGTGATTCCTCTGACTCCGCCCTTCCTCATCCCAGCATTCTCAGTTTGGCTCTCCCACCTAACTTTTTCCTGTTCAGCTATCGGCCGTCATCTTGTTTATTAAACCAATCATCATGACATATATTCACACAGTGCACAGAAGGATGATTCCACAGCAGTTTTCCTTCCTAACTCTGAATATTGGGAAGCAGCTCTATCATAGGAACTGAATTTTCAGCATGGGGTGGGGGGAGTTATTTCAGAGTAGTGTGGATTAAATTCTATCAACATGTCCTTCCTGCTTATAAGTACTACTTATAAGACAATTATGTTAAGATTCAGCTGTTGCCGTCTAAAATTAAAAGCCAGTGGGTCTATAATGCAGGCAAAATGAGCTGCAGGCTGAGTGTATCACAGAGAAAAAGCAGTTTACACATGGTTCCCAGTGTGAGGCTTCAACTTGCAATTTTAGACTATGGTGTGAACGTGGTACGGACTGCCTAGAAATTGTATTTCGGAATTTATATTTTGATTTTCTTCTCTAGCTGGCTAGCAATGTGCAATAGCTACCCTAGGTGATGGTTAACAGTAGCCTAGCAGGCTCCCAGTGAGCCAGGTGATCACTAACTCAAACAACTGTACTCTACTGTGCACTGGTTGCCAGTATTTTGTGGATTTTTTTTATTTAATCAGTTGCATGAGATATTTAATACTGTTTTGTAACACGGGCATAGTGTTGATGCCTTTTCCCAACTGTAAGCTGGTGGGAGTGTTCTGAGCATATTCAAGACAGGCCAGGCTCAACTAAGATGTTCATTTGGTGACATCACAAAAGTTTGAACTTTGGGTGGGCTTATTAGGAGGAACCCGCTGTAAATCCAAGGGCATCTGTAACCTAGTGGGCATGGGGAAGGGGAGAGAGATCCAGGGAACCAGCTGTGCAGACATCCCAGTAACAATCCTCTCCTTCCATGAGAGGAGAAGGAGTGCTTGATTGCATTTGATTATACTAGTTAAACCAACTCCCTCCCCTCCCCTCCCTTCCGTCCCCTCTCTTCCCCTCCCCTTCACCATCCCCTTTGCACACCCCTCTCCTCTGTTCCCCACTCCCCTGCTCTACTGTCTTTTCTCCTCTGCTCTCTCCCACACACATACACAGACTCTCTCTGTGGCCCAGGTACCCTTGAATTCACATTCTTCCTGTGTCAGCCTCCCCGGTGCTAGGATTACAGACGCCCAGCTGTGGGACCTTTTTTGAACTGAGAAACGACCACCAAGGTGCATGGAGACAGCACACTGCCCTTGCTGGACTTTGTAGGCCAGCATGCTCATCTAGTTTCATGACTGCATGTGGTGATATTTTATTTGTGCTGAAATGTGGTGCTATTTTACTCGTATGTTAATAAATAAAGTTTGCCTGGAGATCAGAGGACATAGTAAGCCATTAACACAAGTTAGGCATTGGTAGCACACGCCCTTAATCCAATCACTTGGCCGGCAAGGTATCAGTGTGTTCAAGGACACACTAGGGAACAGCCAAGCATGGTGACACACGCCTTTAATTCCAGAACCAACCATAGAGACCTGGAGGTCTGTACAGATGGGCAGTGGCAAGGAAGTGAGGTAGCTGGGCTAAGAGCCAATGAGAGGGCAGAACAGCAAGGCAATAAAGGCGTGAGTAGACAGGAAGCAGCTCTCTTTTTGGAGGCCACAGAGCTGGTGAGGTAAGGTGGTAGATGGCTCTTACTATTTCCCTGATCTCTAAGACTTTCACCCCTATATTTGGCTCTGTGTTCCTTATTTAATAAGACAGTTTAGAATTTCGGCTACAACTGCACCTGTCACTGAACTTTTGCACCTGGACAATAAGAAGAGGAGATTGCTCAGGTGGCCAGACAAGCGTCAGCTGACTCCTAAGCTATCCTTGATCAGTGCCCAACATATGAGCAGACTCCAACATTTCAGGAGAGATGTTAGTTACAATCGAGTCTGTGATATCAAAGATGCCGTTAAGGATCCTGGAACACTCTGTGAGATGTTAGATGTTAGTATTAAAGTCAACTCTGACTTTGCATGTGTTCTCTTGATAAGAAATAAATGGAAGATCATTTCTCATCAAGTCTAGAGGCCTTCAGTAGGGTTTTTCCTTTCTTTTTAATCTCAAAACTTTAAAATTAAAAAAAAAAGATCAATTCACAGAAAGTCACAAGTAAAGTATAGTTGGTCTCATGCACCTTTTACTCAGTATCCCCCAATGAGAAAATCTAATCTCATGAAATCACAGTACAATATCAAAACCAGGAATTTGGGGTTGCAAGGAAACAGACAAAGGAACCCCAAACAAAAATAATTAAAACACCTTTGACAACACCCTGGTAGAATCTGTACATGAGTAACTGAAGGCCTCACAGCCTCAATGATCATTGTGATTTCCTTGTCAGGGTTAGTCTCTCCACACCGGGTATGAACAAAGTTAGTTTGACTTCTGTTTGGCCAGGATTTGTTCAAATACCCTCCCGAGGAGTGTACCCGTCTGCTTTGCTTTAGTACCGCCCTCAGCTGTGACTCCTGCCAATGTGCCAAATCCCTAGGAATGACTCTGTGCTCACCTCTTCACACATCAGTCAGACCTCTGCACAAACGGCCACTCTGACCTCACCCAACATTCTCCTCTGTTCTCACTGGCTTTATTATCATTATTGTTATTTTTTGTAAATATAGTTGCCGCATACTGAGGGTGTCTATTTGTGGTCATAGTGGTCTCATCTTGCTGGAAGCTAGCTAGACATTAACTACCTCCGTCCAGGGCTTCTGTGGTTGATGGTTAGTTCATGGACCTGAGATGACATAAATCATAGATGATCAATAGACAAGTGATGGATGACTAAGTCCACAGATTTTACAGTGCCTCCCTGAGTGATCCTGTGGCCACATTTTGTCCTCTCCAATCTATCTTTCACTCAAAAACCTAAAGTTCTCATCCAAAATTATGTATCAAATCAGCTTCCTTGCTACACAACCTTCAAATAGCCCTTTATTTTTTATTTTTTTAATGAACCCTAGACTCTTTTTTTTTTCTTTTGAGACAGGGTTTCTGTGCAGCTCTGGCTATTGTGGAACTATCTCAGTAGACTATGTAGCTAGAGTTTTCCTGCCTGGTCCACAGTCAGGACAAATCTCTCTCACCTGCCAGTCCCATAGCCACTCAGACCCAACCAAGTAAACACAGAGACGTATTTTGCTTGTAAACTGTATGGCCGTGGCAGGCTTCTTGCTAACTGTCCTTATATCTTAAATTAATCCATTTCTATAAATCTATACCTTGCCACGTGGCTCATGGCTTACCGGCATCTTCACATGCTGCTTGTCCTGGCGGCGGCTGGCTGTGTCTCCTTCCCCCTTCCTGTTCTTTTCTCCTCTCTGTTAGTCCCGCCTATACTTCCTGCCTAGCCACTGGCCAATCAGTGTTTTATTTATTGACCAATCAGAGCAACACATTTGCCATACAGAACATCCCACAGCAGTAGACTAGGCTGGCCTCAAACTCACAGAGATCTGTCTGCTTCTGTATCCCAAGTGCTAGGATTAAAGGGATGCACTACCATCACCCAGCAAAGCCCAGACTCAATTTGAACAGTAAAGAAACTTGAGAATTTATTTTTCAGATGGCTTATTGGCACCATGTGTCTTTTTTTCACCTCCAATTTACAGGCCAGCTTCAGGAATTCACTTACCTTTGCTGACCATGTCATATACTTTCATGCTAAGTAAGTTAAAATAATTGGAAGCCACTACTTTAGACTGAGCTTCTGCCAATCTAAACAGAGTTCCCAACAGACCAGACCAGACCAAAATAAAATCACTCATGCAAAATACCTCTAGCTGTAGGCAGAGTTTCTCTGTGTCTTGGCAACCACTCCCAAATAACCATTCAGAGACTTACTATTAATTATAAATGCTCAGCCAATAGCTCAGGCTGTTTACTAGCTAACTCTTACATTTTAAAGTAACCCATATTTCTTATTTACCCTCTGCCATGTGGCAGTACCTCCTCCTCCTCCTCCTCCTCCTCCTCCTCCTCCTCCTCCTCCTCCTTCTTCTTCTTCTTCTTCTTCTCCTTTTTTGTTTGTTTTTTGTTTTTTGAGACAGGGTTTCTCTGTGCAGCTTTGTGCCTTTACTGGAACTCACTCTGTAGCCCAGGCTGGCTTCAAACTCACAAAGATCCACCTGCCTCTACCTCCCAAGTGCTGGGATTAAAGGCGTGCCACTGCCTGGCCTATGGCAGTACCTTCTTTCAACATGGCATGTTCATCTTGCTTCTCTCTGCACCCGCCCTTCTTCCCAGTGTCCTCTGTGTCTAGCTGTCCTGCCTATATCTCCTTCCTAGCTACCTACCAGTCAGCTCTTTTATTAAACCAATCAGAAGGTGCCTTGACAAAGACATAATTTCACAGTGTACAAAAAGATTATTCCACCGGGCAGCGGTGGTGCATGCTTTTAATCCCAGCACTTGGGAGGCAGAGCCAGGCAGATCTCTGAGTTTGAGGCCAGCCTGGTCTACAGAGCAAGATCCAGGACAGGCACCAAAACTACATGGAGAAACCCTGTCTCAAGAAAAAAAAAAAGATTATTCCATAACATTTCCTCCTTTTTGTCTAATTAAAAAGGAAGATTTTAACTTTAACATAGTAAAATTATATGCAATAAGGAAGACTATCAGGTAATGTCTAAATAGAAAGAAAAGGTAATAACCTTAACAAAAATGAAAATACATACAACAAGAACAATCATTGTAAGAAATACATTTACAATATCCAGTCCATTTGTATCTGGCAAGTTTAGAGAAAATGTTTTATTATCTATCTTACCTTTGTGAGTCTAAAGTTTTGTACATAATTTATCTTTTATCATAACTAAGGAAAACTTTAAGTCTAATTACTTAGTCTTTAACTCCAACAAAGACCCCAGAAGAGTGTAATGTTATCTAATGACAGGGAGATCTAGCTGCCTGGACAGTCACCCAAAGTTCTTCTGTAATGTTGGGCATCCTACTTTGGCCTACAGCCCTAGTATATTTGACAGACTTTTCTGAGAAGCAGGAAATTTTGAAAGACTGTCCTACCTTGTCTTGGCAAAGTGTTGCAGTCACTTTCTTTTGTGTCCTGCTGGTCTAGTTTAGACAGTATACTGTCAGTAATTGAGGTAAGGGCAGTTTCTTTGCCAAAATAGCTAGCTCTTGCCATAAAGAAAGTGAACTCCATATGGAGTTTCTTTGATGCTCATCATCCTTTTTTGAAGTAGATGGGTGTTTCATTGTCAAGAAAAGCTTATGTTATTAAAACATTTTTGTGGCTAGAGTTTTCCTGCCTGGCCCACAGTCAGGATAAATCTCTTTCACCTGCCAGTCCCACAGCCACTCAGACCCAACCAAGTAAACACAGAGACTTATATTGCTTACAAAATGTATGGCCGTGGCAGGCTTCTTGCTAACTGTTCTTATATCTTATATTAATCCGTTTCTATAAATCTATACCTTGCCACATGGCTCGTGGCTTACTGGCTGGCAGTGACTCCCTCCGCCTTCCTGTTCTTTTTATTCACCCTGTTAGTCCCGCCTATACTTCCTGCCTAGCCACTGGCCAATCAGTGTTTTATTAGCAACACATTTGCCATACAGAACATCCCACAGCACATTTTAAATGCTGTAATCTGTAGGTCTCTGAAGTGTTTGGAGATCACCTATCTAAAATATATCTCTGTATGACCTTGAAAACGTAACTAACCTGACTATAAGTTTGATAGTTATAGGTTACTTTTAACCTGTATTTCTTTATTATCCTAAATAGCTTTTAAGGACTAAAACTTTACCTTGAATAATTAAATGAGCTGTATAGGTATGAACTGATAGGTACAATACCCTAAACAAAAATAGAAACATATGTACAGTGTAACAGAAATAACATTAAATTTGTATTAATAAACCAAAATTCATACCAATGTAAAATGTTTTGAGGTTAATGGTTGTTTTTGGGTTAAAGTAGATTCAATAATCTGCCCTTTTATCTCATCATTTCTGTATCATATCTCCTTTTTTTCCTTTAGAAAGAGATCTTTAAATTTAATTCCTTTGGTTAGCTTTTTTTCTATGACCAATAACAACTTGTAACCAACCTCCTTTAAATGATGACAAACATTCATAACAAATCCTTTGGGAATGTGGGCATTGATTTTTTCTAGACTGCTTCTTGTTGTCTGGGGACATTGGCATCTTTGGGGGAACCTTGAGAAAATCAGGATAATTGTTAAGTCTTGGCTGGAGTATTTTGAGAGGCTGGATCATCTCAGCCAGCAGCCTTGAAGTTGTTCTGGGTGCTGGGATCACCTGGGCCACACATTTTTATTGCTGTCTGGTTCCCTTGCTCTGAAAATACATAAACTTTTAAAGGTAACATACATATCTGCACTAATACAAGTATAGACTGTGCATTGTACACAAGTCAGCCAAAGATGATTTTTTTTTTTTACTTTATGTTTGAGCAGGTAAAATATACATCACATGTCTTGTAGTTCTTCTAGGTTTATTTCTTTATGTTTGTAGCCAGGATTTTCAGGGGGTCTTCCCCAATCAAACCTGATCCATATCAATCTGGAATGAATCTACAGCCTCTCATTTCCTGTGGAAATAAAAGCATAACCTCTTCCCCAAAGTAACATACATTTTGACTTCCATTTTGAAGTCCAGACATTTTAGAAATATGTATGTTGATTTAATCCAGCAGTATTCATAATCAAATGTATCTTAGCAGTTATCATTCCTTCATTAGCAATCAGAAAATCTAAAGACAACACAATAACACGCAGGATCCAGACTCTATGTGTATTCCCATCTTTGCGTGGCTTATATTTTTTATTATTTTATTATTTTTAGACTACTTTTTAATCTATAACTGTATAGGCCCTTTTTCTTTTCTCTCCCAAGCCTATATATATTTTTAAACACATTGTAACCTGTTTAGAGGTTTTTTTCCCCCTATCTGGATCTGTCTTTACTGCATATCTATAATCTTTTCTGTCTGCATGAACAAAACTTAAACCCACCATGCAGCTCAGTTCATGGTGTGCTGATTGGGGCTTGCTCTGGCAGTACTCATGCTGGCAGCTCAAGCCCCCAGGCAGCGGCTAGGAGATGCATCTCTGTACTTTGGCCAGCATGAGAGACATGAAACTAGGAAGCCACATTTGGTTCTATTTTTGTGTGTTTAGAATATTTTTAAAGCTGGGTTAGGTCTTATGTGGAAATTCTGGCCGGCGTTGGAACACCATCTAACCAAACAGAAAATTTGAAGAACACAGGTTCCAAAAACAGACTAGTTCTTCCTGAAAACAGGAAACTCCAGTCTATTCAACAAGGAACTTGCGTCTGCTTCAATGAAAAAGTAACCTGAGGGCCTGAAGAGATGAACCAGTGGTGAAGAGCACTGGCTGCTCTTCCAGAGGACTGCTGTTAGATTCCCAGCACCCACATGGTGACTCACACCATCTGTAACTCCAGTTCCAGAGAATCTGATGCCCTCTTCTGGCCTCTTCAAGTACTGCACACAGGTGGTGCACATATAATACATGCAGGCAAATATTCATACACATAATATAAAATAAATATAGTTAAAAAAAGTAACCTGAGATAATGTGGTGTTGATCAGCATTTTCTTCTCTGTTTCTTCCTTACAAAGCCCACACTGGAGGGATATCTCAGTTGGTAAAGTGTCCATTGCACAAACACAAGGGCCTGGATTTGATCCTAGCATCCACGTACAAAGCCAGATGCTGGAGAGGTAGAGGATAGATTCCTAGGGTCTATTGGCCAGTCATCTCAGTCTAGTTGGGTCCCAGTGGAGAGAGCCTGTCTCAGAAAACAATGTGGAATGCTCCTGAGGAACAACACCTGACATTGTCTTCTGTTCTCCACACTCATATACACACATCGAATGTGCACAGAAATGCACCACTCTCTCTCTCTCTCTCTCTCTCTCTCTCTCTCTCTCTCTCTCTCTCACACACACACACACACACACACACACACACACACACACACACTTATATTTATTTTTTGTCCATTTGGTCTTAATTGTTGTATTCTATATATGATGGTTGGTTTTAATGTCGACTTGCCATAAATTAGAATTCACATGTGGACTCTCAACTGAAGAATTGTCTTGACAGCCATGATTGATGGAGCAAGACCCACCCCAAGTATGGGCAGCACCTTCTGGTTGCAGCCCAGATAAAAAAGGGGATCAGCAGGAGGATTATTCAGCTTTTGCTCGTGTGGCCTTGCCTCTTGCTGATGAGTTGATTTGCCCAGCTGCTGCTGCTTATTCACTGATACTAGAACCATTCGTTCTAGGTTTCTGTCCTTGACTAAGGACCAACAGTTCTTCAGAACTGTCCTGGTTTTTGGCACCAGATTGGGACTGCTGAGGTGTTCCCCTTTAAGGACTGAGTAATCTTGAGGTTTAGCCTCTCAGGTGTGAGAAGTTTTTAGTCATTATTCTGTTTCCCTAGAGAACCCTGACTAATGGAAATTTTGGTATAAGAGTGGGGTATTGCTGTGATGAACCTGACCAAGTAGCTTTTATCCCTTTGACTGTTTGGTAGTAGGAAAGTGGAAGATTTTGGAGCTGGAAAAACCACTGACGCTCCTTTTTGAACTGTTGTGGGAATTTGGAAGATAATGTTGTGGGTGTGGCAGACAATGGAGGCGTGGCTTATGAGATTTCAGAGTGAAGTTTAAAAGTCAAATAAAGACTCTACCATGGTCATTCCATGTGATATTTTGAATTTAGAATCTGTGGGTTCTGGACAGCTGGGGCAATTGTTATGTTGGGAGTCTCATTGTTTGTCTCCTTCCAGTACTAACATCACACATAAGCACTGAGCAATAATTAAAGTGACTGTTCACAGGATTTATTTTCTGTTACAAAAATCACAAAGTCAAGAGCATCAAATGCTCAACTCCTAGGTTTTGTTTTCCTCAAAGAATTAAGGATAGGAGCCAGGCGGTGGTGGCACACGCCTTTAATCCCAGCACTTGGGAGGCAGAGGCAGGTGGATCTCTGTGAGTTTGAGGCCAGCCTGGTCTACAAAGTGAGTTCCAGGAAAGGTGCAAAGCTACACAGAGAAACCCTGTCTCAAAAACAACAACAACAACAACAACAACACAAAACAAAACAAAAAGAATTAAAGATAGGGCAAGAGAGATGGCTTGGCAGTTAAGAGCACTTGCTGCTTTTGCAGACGATCCATGCTCGGGTCCGAGCACCTACATGGCAGCTTGTAGCAGTCTTTGGCTCCAGGTTCAGGGGATCTGGTGCCCTCTTCTGGCATCTGTAGGCATTGCAAGCATGTAGTGCACAAACACATGCAGGCAAAACACTCATGCACATAAAATAAGTAAGTCTAATTTTTTTAAAAAGAAGAAAAGCTAATCATGAAAATGATCTTCTTCTTGGGTAACATTTGGGCAAGTCAAGAGAACTTGTCAAAAATTATTTGAATTAAAGTCATTTTTTTTTTTTGCAAGAGAACTTCATTTTCTCTGCAGTGTTACAAGACTCTTGGTTCCTCTCTTATCTGTGAATGTCACTTACAGTTACAGTTATCCTGAGCATTTCCTTCTAAAATTCCTACATTCCACTGCAGCCCAGCGCAGAGCGAAATGGTGCAAACATTTGAGTTTGGATTGTAAATGCTAGAGTTTGGGCTGGAAGTTGTACATGCAAGGAGGGTTGTCAAAACAGGAAGCTGAAATACTATTAGAGACGGCAATAGAGCTGGGCCTGCCTGAGAGGCAGCGGTAACTGTGTGAATGGATAAAGTAGCCGTGAGGTACAGACTAGAACAGACATCAGTCAGTGCCAGAAGCTAAAGGGACTGTTCCATGGAAAGAGAGATAGAAGATCGGAGGAAGAAAAACTCTTCTGCAGAGAGAGGAGAGGCGGGAGAGACTCACAGGGGTCAGCAGAATTTAAAATGGTTCAGTCAGTCCTGTTGTACACACACGTGAGCCCTAGGAAGGATGAAGGATGGCAAGGCATGGCTATGGTTCCCAAGAACATCGTAGGAGAAGGGTAGGTAGAAGGAAGTTGCATGGTTGGGCTTGGAAACAGTTGGCGATGGCTGGGCATGGTGGCACATGCCTTTAATCCCAGCACTTTGGAAGCAGAGGCAGGCAGATCTCTGTGAGTTCAAGGCCAGCCTGGGCTACAGTGAGTTCCAGGACAGGCGCAAAGCTACACAAAGAAACCCTGTCTTGGGGGAAAAAAAAAAACAGAGAAGAAACAGACAACAAAAATAAAAACAAAAACAGTTGAAGAATCTTAGTGCATTTTAGGGCAAGGAGAACCTTCAGAAGGGGAAGAATGAAGTCACAAGGTACAATTATAAGATCAAGAATACTAAGTAAGCAAGATTCTTGATAAACAGGGAAGAGCAGAGAAGAGATGCACAGGGCATTTTTGATGACAAACTGAGGGGTTTGTTTTGGAGATCTCTCTCTCTCTCTCTCTCTCTCTCTCTCTCTCTCTCTCTC
>CABHPQ010151527.1:0-54112 GCA_902168405.1 Peromyscus aztecus
TGGACCTTGCTGGACAGCATAACAGGTCAGGCTTGCCTGAGTAGTGAAGGCATACTTGTAGAGAGATAGAAACTTCCTGAGAACTCATGAGTAGGTCTAAAAATAATCTGCTGGTGGAGGTGGCAGATTTCATCCAGTCTATATTCAGTGAATGTTTGGTTTGGGTTGTTTGTTTGTTTGTTTGTTTGTTTGTTTGTTTTGGTTTTTTGAGACAGGGTTTCTTTCTCTGTGTAGCTTTGGAGCCTGTCCTGGAACTCACTCTGTAGACCAGGCTGGACTCAAATTCAGAGATCCACCTGCCTCTGCCTCCCAAGTGCTGGGATTAAAGGTGTATGCTACCACCGCTCGGCCTCAGTGAATGTTTTTATTAGTTAAGTACCTGCTGTGTGCTGAGCACTGTGTTGAACTTGGATTACCCTCATCAGGTCCGGGATGGGAGAGATAGACATAATCATAGTCCATAATTAATCATCACAGAATGTGATTGAGGTTTAAAATCCTTAGGGAATGAAGCTACTGCAGGATCAAGTGTTGGCAGGGAGGTGGAGCGGTTAGCACCCTCACAGAAACCACCAAGGGCATAGGGAAGGTGGGTGGCTTTGCAGAGCTCTTTGGCACACGATGAAAAAGTTAAATATACACTTACCATTTACTTCTAGGTATTTACCCAAGAGGAATAAAAACATATGTTCACCCAGACTTAGACGCCACAGTTTGTAGTGGTTTTGTTCCAGAGAGCCCCAAGTTGGAAAGAACCCAGACATCCCTCAGCAGGTGAAAGAACAAACTGTGGTGCATCCACCCCATGGAATACAACTTGGTACCCAAAGGTACTAGCATTGCCACACCCACTAAATGATAGACTGCCACTCTGCCAAGAATGGTAGAAGCTAGGCACAAAACCGCAGAAATGACTCTGTAGAGAGAGGGCCACTCTGGTGGCAAGCAGGTCAGTGCAACCAGGAAGCTAGCGCAGGAACGGAACTTGAGGAAACTGGGGGGCAGCATTCAGTGTCTTGATCGTGGCGATTTTGTTCATAAACACATTCTATAATTGGCACTTTAGATAGACACCTCAGTAAAGCTTGCTTTGGTGAGTGGAGGTGATCTTAAGGTTCTCAAAGAGTTGCTGGCTGAATGGTTTAGAACACTTGATGGTTGTGATCTTACAACCTAAGCTAGCTGTGACAGTTGATGCCTCTAGTTTCATCACTTGAGAGACTAAAGCAGGAGATGCTGTTTCAACAACAAATTACTGTGTGTGTAGATATAAATAACTGGTGGTGGTGGCACATTCCTTTAATCCTGGCACTCAAGAGGCAGAGGCAGCTGGATCTATGTTTGAGGCCAGCCTGGTCTAACTCTGTAATGAGTTCTGGGCTAGCCAAGGCTATACAGTAAGATCTTGTCTTCCCAAAAAGAAAAAAAAATGACCAGACATATTAATTAGTGATTGAAGTACCTTATGCTTGAAAGGGCTAAGCTTACCCTGCTGACAGCATGATCGGACATAGCCTGCACACTAGCAGTGCACCCCAACCTTGGGAGCTCCCTTGCCAAGTATTTCATCTGACTCTTTCTCAGGAGACAGGGACTGGACAGATCAGATGTGCTATATTTACAAGACAACTGGCCCAGCCTCAACCAAGTCTGTGTTGTGAAGGAGAGTTTGGGGACCTAATATGATTTCTCTGTCAGTGAACCCCTTTCCCTGCATAGCCCAGTGTTAAGCCATGGCTGTGAAGTCACACCAGCTTTACCCTTGTACCTAGACTGTCAGTCAGCAGATTCTGAGAATCAAAAATCTTGTCTGTGTTTTTAGCAGAAGGCCTGGTGATAGCTTGCTCGATGTTAGCCATCGTTCAGTGGCACGTAACAGTGACTTGTGGGGTAAGCATCAAAATAGAGATCTTCCCAGAACAGTAGTAAATAACACAGACTGCGTCCCCAGTAGATTGCTTTTCTCTTTCTTTCTTTCTTTCTTTCTTTCCTTCTTTCTTTCTTTCTTTCTTTCTTTCTTTCTTTCTTTCTTTCTTTCTTTCTTTCTTTCTTTCTTGTTTTTTTGGGTTTTGTTTTGTTTTTTTGGTTTTTTTTTGTTTTTCAAGACAGGGTTTCTCTGTGTAGCTCTGGCTGTCCTGGAACTTGCTCTGTAGTCCAGGCTGGCCTCAAACTCACAGAGATCTGCCTGCCTCTGCCTCCCGAGTGCTGGGATTAAAGGTGTGTGCCGCCACCACTTGTCATTAAAGTTGACTGTACCTTTCATGAATACAGATGTGCATGGTGGAGTATGTCTGTGCCACTGCATAGTACAGACATAGTACAGAGAAGGAGCAGAAGGAGAGCAACCCCAGAGCACTGCCGCTGTAGTTCTTTCCTCAGGAAGGATAAGCACTGTCCTGGCTTCTCTCACTCAGCATTGTATCTGTGGGGCAGTTATGAATAGTGTGCAGTGAGCACTTTTGTGCGTGCATGTTGGTACGCTTAACTCAGCATATGCCTAGAAGGAAGGCAGAGTTGAATAATTCGGTTTAGCATGCTGAATATAATGGCTTTGTAATTTGCTGTCTTTTAGGATCAGGGATGAGAATGGGGATGCCACAGTGACCTGCATTCCTGGAGTAACTGAATTGTACTACCTGTGCCCTGCAGTGACTCTCTTGACTGTGACTCTCTGTGGTTTCCAGTTCACACTGACTCACACAATCTTGATGATCCCAGGGTCCAGCTCGCCCAGCCATTGCTGTCAGCTTAAATGTTGCCTATGTGTGGAACAGACAAGTGACACTCTCCCTGGCACTTCACAGTGATGCATAGGTCTTACCAAGACTGCAGAACAGAAGGGTCCGCTCTCGGGTGGTGTGGGAAGACTAGTTAGGAAGCAAGCTCTAGCTAACCCAGTGGCCTGCAGCCACACTTCTGTCACTCCCTGTGCACTTAGGTATGTGGTTCGGTATTATGTCCCTCATCAGAGGCAACTCCCAGCTCCTCAGCTCAAGTGAGCCCTCCATAAAAAGAAAGACTCAGAACTGTGACCTTCCCCTGAGCTCATTTGCCTGGGTAAATGTGTCGAGTGCTTTCTGTGCGGCAGATTCAGGTTTCACTACTAATTGATGAGAACATCTTCAGGGAACAGCTCTTGCCATTAGATAGAGGCCTTTGGGAGACAGCCTTGTAACAAACACTCTTAGGGCCAACTGAGCATCCCTGTGGGGGCAGGGCATAGAATACTGCTCTCATTAACAGTGGATCTGCTGCAGAGGCCCTCAGCACAGGCCCCTGCTATACATTCCACACATTTTGGTGGTGTTTCTCTGGTGAATATTCTGTACAGGATGAACTTCAAGGCAAGCCTTGGCTTTGCTGCTTACTAGCAAATGTTTAACTTTGCCTTGCCTTCACTCCCCTGGCTATAAAATGGGACTAATGTTTAAAGCACTTGGGGTCAGTAGGATGACTCATGTTACAGACCTTGTAACAGTAGCTAGTGGCCATACGTAGTAAGCTCATTGCCATTGCTGCTTCTGTTGACGTTGTCCAGGATACTGCACCCTTATCTACCCCCCCTGCACAGAGGTGCCAGCTTTCAGGGTCCAGAATAGGCTACTCCACACAGAGAGTAGCTTGCCTGAGGGACACTCCTTTATGAATTGCTAGAGACCATAGCAGGGTGGGTCAGCATGGACTCTGGAACCCTTGTAATTGCTTTAAAATCCCAGTTCTACTGTGTATGTAGGCTGAACTGCTTCTGTCTACAAAGCCTCCTTACCCACCTCTTAGGACTGACTCTCAGAAATTCTGTGTGTGAGATGCTTGCCTAGCTCAGTCAACCGCAGAACAGGAAGTGGGGAGTTTTGTTTTTGTTTTTTTTTTTTCCAGCCATGCTGTGAATTTTCACTTTGAACTTCTTGCTGCTCACTCTTGTAGTTAGGATTTGGTCTTCTGTTCATAGTCCTCCCTGCTGTCCAGGCCTGCCATGTAACTTAGGAACTGGTTTTCCCCCAGAGGTCTCATGCCTCCGTTTTATCTCATTCTTGTGTGTTTATATCTCTGCCTGCTCCAGAGAGTCAAAGTAGAGGGCCCAGAGCAATGAAGACTCTGCAAGTAGAGATTGAGCAGCTCGTACCAAGTGCTGTGTTCAGGATACTAGACATTCACTGCTGGACAACAGATACAACTCCTTGCCCCTCTATAGCGTATAGTACAGTTGAGCAAGAGGAGGGCAATGCTTGATAATAAGTAGAATATGAAGGGTCTCATTAGTACTCCAGAGAGAAGAAATGAAGATGAACTCTTCCCAGGAATATGAGCTCTCTGGGTTGAGCCACTGTGTTTCATGTAATGAGGGTTGGGGAAATAGGCTTTTGAATAGATTAGTTTGTTAATTGATTGGTTTGTTGATACAGGATCTCGCTATGTAGCTCTGTAATGAGATAATTCCAGGGACCAAAGAGAGACGCCTAGCCGCTGCCCAAGGACCAGCAAGACACCAGCAGACCAGTAACGCCATGGCCATGTGGCAAAACATAGATTAATAGAAATGGGTTAATTTAAGATGAAAGAGCTAGCTAGCAAGAAGCCTGCCATAGGCCATACAGTTTGTAAATAATATTAAGCCTCTGAGTGATTATTTTGTAAGCTGCTTCAGTGGGTGGACCACAGGGCCGGGCAGGACCAGAGAAACTTACACTACAGCTCTGGATGATCTGATAACTCACTATGTAGCCCAGGCTGACTCCAGACATGGGATATCCTTGTTTCCGTCTCTCCTCAAGTGCTGGGATTTCAGGCATGTGCTACCACATTAGGCTGAGTTGCCTTTGAGGAGGGAAAAGTGGTGAAAATTGGAGTAATTTTATGTCCTTCCAACAGAGAGATTGTAAGTGGGAATGTCCTGAGACTGGGATGTTGTTGGCAGAGCCCAGGGCACTCTGAGGAAGGTCACTGTTGGTTGAGGGCTTTGAGTGGAGAGGTGGGATTTGGCTTCCTTCTAGTAAAGCAGCTCCGCCATTGTGTAGAATACCTGACTCTAGAGGGCTCAAGGGCTCTTGCTGTAGCTGCCTTTCTACATGTCTCACTCTGTTCCTTCTCTGGAAGGAGAGAAGGCATAGAGGTCCTGGTCCCCCTCGTTGCTAGCCTACATCCCCCAGACCTGCAGTCCCAGGTGGAATGACGCAGCTCTACCTGGGAGAGTGGAGCTCGCCTGCCCAAGCTCGATGTCTTTACACAACCACTCTCAGTGCCCTGTCTCCACATCATTGCTCATCACTTCCTCCTGTCTGGTGGGCCATGTCCCTTCCCTCCACTCTGGAAGGCTCCGGGTATAGCACACCTCTCTTTGTGGATGGGTGTTATGTGTCTTGTCTGTTGCCATTCGTAAGAAGAGACACAGAAGAATTTACCTGTTCTTGCTCTCTTCAGACCATGGATGGGTACAGCAAGAAGGAGGCCTTCTGCAGGTCAGAAGGAGGACCTCACCACAAACTAAGTTGTCAGTTTGATCTTGAACTTTCCAGCTCCACAAGTGTCAACATAAATGTTGTGTTGTTCCCCAGTGCCTGGAGTCTTGTTTTAGGGTCAGAAGCACAAGGATTGCTACAGGCGTCAGAGCACGTGAAGCCTCGCCCCAGCCCCAGCCTATACTACCACAGCAGAGAAGTGGGTCAGCAGGATGGGAATTGAGGCCACAGTCAGAGGGACAAGACGGGGGTGGAGATGGGAGGTGTGTACTTGAGAACCCCAGGCAGAGAAGATAAAGGTACTCTTTTGTATAGTGCCCGGCTCTCAGCTGCTGAGCTGGTTTGAAATGGAAGATGACTTGGGAATCGGATAATGGAACCCCACTTTTGCAAACAGAGGTGGCACAAGACCTTGTGATTTCACCCTGGTTTGGGTACTTTAGCTCTTGGCTGGAATCCTTCGGCTCTTTAAGTTCAGTGACCTCCTGACAGCTTAAAACACAACAAAACACAGTTTATCTTTTCACGTCAGCAGCAGTTTTGGTGAAATGAGACCTTTCTAGTACGTGGTTCAGAGCTCCTGATAAGTGAAACTACAATTGCTGTTTGTGCTTGGTGATCTATTTTGCGGGTTTTAAAAGCCACAACAGAGAACTCTTTCTTCTGTTGTGGTCGTCAGGAGCCAGCATTTGGGTTGTGACGCCAAGACAGTTTTTACAGAGCAGCTTGGTCTGTAAGAGGTGTTCACTTCTGGCTGGCTGCTCTGAGAAGAGAGAAGCCTGTGTTTTCTTCTAACTAGAAGGTGCTACAGGACCCTAAGTCCACAAGTCTTCTGAGATGATTTTCAGCATGGCCCTAGCATGTCATGCTAGAACAACAAGGTGTGTGTTGATAGAGTAGGAAAAACAAAGTAGAAATCCCAAAGTAGGAATGGATTTCACTTATTGATTCTGACAGACATGAACTTGTCAATGCTCCTGCCACAGGCTCTCTTCTAAGAGCTGAGATTACAGGCTTGCACCACTCTGTTCAGCCTAAGCTTAGTTTCTCTGTATATGATGTGTGCATGTGCACTGTTAGATGAATGTGAAGGTCAGAGAACAAATATCAGGAATCTACTCTCACCTACCATATTGAGGTACAGGCTCTGATTCTACTGATGCACTATGTACTCCAGGCTAGGTGGCCTGGGAGGTACCAAGGCATTCTCCACATCCCATCTCAAAGTAGTAGTGGACTTAGAGATGCACATTGCTGCATCTGGCTGTTTTATGTGAGTTCTAGGGGATTGATTTTATCTGCTAAGCCATTTCCTTAGCCCCTGAACACTTTTCTGATCTATCCCAAGCTGCCTCCTCCATAGTTGCTCTTAAAGTTGGCTGAGATGGATGGTAGCACAATATTTACTGTTGTAGAGGCATCTGCTCTTTTCCATCCAGTGGTTACCTTTCAGCAGACTTCTTGACAGTAGTCATATATCTCCTAATCTGACCATCACTGGTTCATATTTCCTGTGTTTGGGGCAGGGAGGCTGTATCTTTAGAGTGATCTCTGAAGGAAAGGACTATAAGTTTTCTTTTTCTTTTACTTTTTTTTTCCCCAGAAAATAGAAATTGCTGTATTATTGACGTGCAGTCTCTCCCCACACCCCTCTGTGGTACAGGATATGAAAGTACCATAGCATACATGGAGAGGTCAGAGGACAGCTTGAGGGAGTTGGTTCTCTTCTTCAGTCATTTGGATCCCAGGGATGGAATTCCAGGTCATCAAGCTTGGCAAATGCCTTTATCTGCCAACCATCTCATTGACTCAAATATGTTCATATTATGTTGTCTTGAGGTTTTAGTTTTTCAGGCAAGAACTCACTAGGGTGCCCAAGCTAGACTTAAACTTGTAGACTTAAGGCTCCTTAACCCTCATTTTCCTAAATAACTGGAACTACAGGCGCATGCCATGGCATCTGCTTGTCCTATGTATAACTGTTTCTAGGCATTTGGGAAACACTTGTTTATAGGTTTTAACACTTTACATTTAAAATGATTTTTAAAGCCAAGCATGATAGCACATGTCTGCAATCTCAGCACTTGGAAATTTAAAGTTAGACTGAGTTAGGAAGTAGGGCTGTAGGCATGGTTCAGTTATAGAAGTGCTTGCCTAGACCCCGACAGGAACAGATTGGAGGCGTGCCTCAGTGGTAGAGCCAGCCCCCTGCGCGTAATCTACCACTGAGAGGCTGAGAGTGTAGAATGATTGCCTGGTGGTCATCACTGAAAAACAAAAATCACTTAAAATGGTTTCTTCTTTGATCTTTCTTGGGGGGTGTGATTTGAGTTATTATAGGTATGGTTTAGAATAGATGATATATTCATTCAGATTCAGGCTTTCTCTGTGACCGTAGAACCTTGTGACTGTTGTGGATGGTGGCAAGGTGATTATGTGTCAGTGTCAGACTACATCCAAGTCTTAGCTCTGGATCTGTCATTCTTTGTTTTTGTGTGTGAAGATATTTAATGAGTCTCTTTCAATGAGGAGAGTGACTCGGGCACAGTTTGCAGTCCCTAGTAGTTAGAAAACAGAAATGGATGATACTGGATGGAGATTTCCTATGCTCAGATGACTGTGAAAGGGCTGGAGTATAGCTCAGTGTGTGCATGTACTCGAGGCCCTGGATTGTATCCCCAGCACCGTAAAAATAAAACCTGAGGAGGGAAGGGTCCTGTTACTAGTTCATCTCTCTTTTCCTTAACTTGTGTGCAAAGTAGGGGCCCTGTCTTCTCTGCCTAGGAAGAAAGGTGACCTCACAACTTACTTTGTCTGAGACTGTGTTCGTCTCATGATTTGAAAACATGAAGTAGGACTTCCACTATTTAACCTAGGTCCGTACTGAGTCTGTCTCTTCTGATCTTTGCAACAGCCCTGGGAGGCTGACTTCTGACAGGACATAAAGATTTACAGGGGTTGAGAGTAAGGCTGTGTGTACAGCTCAGTGACAGCACGTGCCCAGCATTCCTGGAGCCTGAGCAGCAAAACAAGCAAGATTAGAGGCCATTAAAAAACAAGAAGTGAGCTGGGCAGTGGTGGCGCACGCCTTTAATCCCAGCACTCGGGAGGCAGAGGCAGGGGGATCTCTGTGAGTTTGAGGCCAGCCTGGGCTACAGGGTGAGTTCCAGGATAGCCTGGGCTGTTACACAGAGAAACCCTGTCTGGGGGCGGGGGGGAATTAGATAGATAGATACATACAGAGAGAGAGAGAGAGAGACAGAGACACGAACTGAGGGTGACCTATGCTACATCCTATGACGCATTCGAGAGAGTGTGTGTGTGTGTGTGTGTGTGTGTGTGTGTTTATTGGCTATATATATATTTCTGGGTGGGCGTATGGATGAGCATGAAACATACATGTGGAGGCCCGAGATGGATGTCAGGTGTCTTCCTCAAACATGCTCTATTTTTTGAGAAAGGGTCTCTCCCTGAACCCAAAGCTCACTGATTGGCTAGACTGGCTGCCCATGAAGCTCCAGGAATCCACTTGACTCAGCCTTCCCTCTTACCCCAGTGCCAGGGTCGCAGGCACACTGCTGCATCCAGCTTGTGTGCGTGATGGGGATTTGAACTCAGGTTTTCATGGTTCTGTGAGGCAGGTAGTATACTAACTGAACCATCTTCCCAGCCTTCATGGCCTTAACATTATAAGGATAGCAGTAGACAGTTTTTGTTTTGTTTTGTTTTGTCCTTGTTAATGGTTTTTGTTTTTAAAAGACAGGGTTTCTCTGTGTAGCCCTGGCTAACCTAGAACTCACTATGTAGACCAGGCTGGCCTTGAATTCAGAGATCTGCCTGCCTCTGCCTCCTGAGTGTTAAGGATAAAAGCTTATACCACCATGCCTGGCCTTTTTTTTTTTTTTTTTTTGACTGGGTAGTGATGGTACACACCTTTAATCCCAGCACTCGGGAGACATGGGCAGGAGGATCTCTGAGTTCCAGGACAGCCAGGACTACACAGAGAAACCCAGTCTCAAAAAAAAAAAAAAAAAAAATTATGTGTATGACTGTTTTGCATGCATGTATATCTGTGCACCACATGTGTGCCTGGTGCCCATAGAGATCAGAAGGGGATATTGGATCCCCTGGAACTGGAGTTCTGTCTTTTTAACTTTTTACTTTATTATTTGTGTGTATGTGTTGTGTGTGCTGGGAATCAAATCTAGGTCCTCTGCAAGTGCTCCTAACTGTTGAGCCATCTCTCCAGCCTCTGGATTTATTTTTAATTTTGTGATATATGTTTATATGTATATAGGTTTATGAACCTGTGAGTCCTGGTCAGAGTCGACAGAAAGGATGTTGAATCCCATGGAGCTGCAGTTACAGGGGCTGTAAGCCAACCATTGTGGGTGCTGAGAGCAATATGCACTCTTTAACTGCTGGCTCATCTCTCCAGCCACCCCCTTAAAGAAATTTTTACACATCCATATATTCTTGGTTTTGTTGTTATTGTTTTAAAAAAAAACAACAGCAAATTGAAATGACACAGTGCAGTCATATGATGGGTTTTGTTTGTTTGCTTTGCTTTTTTTTTGACACAAAATGTTCACTAATATCTCAAGCTCTCGGTCTTCTGAGTGTTAGGATTGCGGGCCTCTTCCCCTAAGCCCATCTTATATAAGTCCCTCCTTCCTTACCCACACCTTCCCTTCCTCAGCATAGTCTTTCTTTGTCTGGATGTATCAGGTTATTTAATCAGCTGGCAGCTGAACGGTGTGTGTTTGTCTGATGTTGTTACAGGTCACACTGCAGCAGCTGTCTATAGCTGAGGAGACACAGGCTCTTGTGGTTAAATCTCATGTGTGCCCATCTCTGTTGACCTGTGGGTGTGGTCAGCCTGAGACTTCATCATCATATACCTCTGTAAACTGCTGGACACATGTCACCTTACGTAAAAGTCTGGGTTATGCATCTAACCCAGTTCTTCATTATATAGCTAAGACCTGGGAGTTGTAGGATTTCCTTTCTAGCCACAGCAGCTAAGAGCCTGTCTTGCCAAGATTGGCCTTATGGTAATATTGGTACAGGGGAGGCTATGCCCATATGACAGTATCTTTCACACCTTGAGCTCTGGAAGAATAATGGTATGTCTTAGAGCCAGCTGATGTATCAAAGGGAGTTTCTGTGTAGCTTCAGGCCTTCAGTGCTTGAAACTTGAGGAAGGAAGCAGGCATGTTTGGGTGGAGGCCTCCCTCTGACTGAGGGTGGGAGAATCTTCTAAGAGGGAAAGATGGACTAGTGCAAGTCAGTGGTGGCAGATAGAGACGACATACTACTCTCATCCTTTGAAGGTCAGCCTGCAGCGCCTGGGGTTGCTCAGATCTTTGCGGGCTCTTCTTTAGAGTCTAAGGATGGCCATACCACCAGGGTGCTGGGGCGCTTACACTCTTACAGGTCTGTTAAAGATTGTCTTGGGGAAAATAGTTTTTTCTTCTCTCACTTTCCCATCATTATGTCCAGTGAGAAGACAGGTTTTGAAAAGTTGGGTTCGAGGAGGGGGCTGTGTGGGAGAACTTGCTGGCCTGCCTCAGTTGACCCAGGGAATGACTCCAGCAGCTATCAACTTTTGTCAGTCAGTCCTGCTGTGTCTTCCTGCTCCAGGTATCCTGAATGTGGTTCCTGCCTCCAGCCTTAGTCTCCCTCTGTCCCTGACTTACTACATAGCTTCTTACTGAGTGGTCTCTCTGCTTCTGGTCTCATCTTTCCAGCTCCCAATTGCTGCAGTGTCTTTCTAACGTCAGTGGAGCCTCTGTCAACTTCCCCTGTCAGTGTTCTCCATCATCCTGGACAAAACTGAGTCTGCTGTCTTCTCACATCCAGCCTTGCCCCTTGATGTTTTCTTCATTCACCCCAAACTTAAGGTCACTATCAGAACTGCTGTCATCCCTCAAAAGTCCTACCTAGAACCCATCTCTGGCCTGTCCTCCAAGCCAGAGCCCCTCCTGATCGTCTGTTGTGCCCTGCACCTTTCTCTACAAGCACTCTATGTACGAGACCCTTATTGTTTGTCTCCTCAATGGGCCCTAAGTTCCTCGAGAGAAGAGACTGGTTTTTCATTGTTCCTTCAAGCCAAGTGCACAAGACTCTAGTAAATGATTATGAATGACTGAATAGTGTAAAGCATTCAAAAGACCCCATCCCTCAGAAGCTCTATTTAGCTATGGAAATGTGGACTATGTACATAGAAAAGGAGAAGGGGAGTGATGCATACATATCATACTAAGGTCTAAGCAAGGTTTCAGTATCTGGGTGGGAACAGATGCCCTCTGTCTTTGGTGTGGGGGTAAGGGAAGATTGCAGACAGGGGGCATGCCTGAGACTTGTAGCTGCCAGCCAGCAGAACGAAAGGGAATCAGCTGGGACAGGCTAATGGGAAACATAGTGTCCTCTAGGTGGGAGCTAACAAGAGAGTCCAAGATATCTGCCTCAGGCTGGAAAAAGAAAGCAATAAAATACTGTGTGAGGGGTTGTTATTATAGCCAGAGTAGTAAATGCCCAACTAGCAAACCCATGCCTGGTAACAAAATACAGAAGCATCCATCCATACACTAGCCTGTCACTTGGCCATAGAGGGAATGGAATGGATTACCTAAAATCTCGTTGAACAGTGCAGTCAGTGAAATAGACCAGTTACAAAAACCAGGATGTATGCTCCCATTTACACAAAATGTCCAAATAGGCAAACCCATTCATTCAGAAGGTAGGGAAGCAGGGATTTGGAGTGGCTGCTTATGGGGGACAGTTTCTTCATGGGCTGATCCAAAAGCTGTAAAATTAATGATTGATTTTTCTGGATATGCTAAGGGCAGGGAAGGAAAGCTGTTATGTTAGGGTTTGGGGATTTAGCTCAGTGGTAGAGCACTTGCCTAGCAAGCACAAGGCCCTGGGTTCGGTCCTCAGCTCTGGAAAAAAAAACAAACCTGTTATGTTGTGTATTTTGAATTAATTGAATAAATGAATTGTTGATTGATAGTAACAGTAAATGGAGGATAAATAAATAGATATTTTCCTCTAGGATTGGTCATTTTTCACTGAGTCTACAGTTGCTTGTTTGGTTTGAGATGGATCCTTAGCGAAGAGGCCTGCTCACGGTGTTGTTCACTTCTTGGAGCACTGGAGACTGGGGAGGAAGACAGTGTTGGTCTGTGTTACAAGGTATTGCTGCTCTAGGGCTATCTTTAGAGTTTGCTTAAGCATTTGCTCTGTGGAGTCCCCATCATAGTGCAGAGCAAGGGGATAGCCGATTGTCAGACCCCTGCCACCTTTCATTTGGAAGACTGATCACGAGTATTTACCTTGGTGTTTTTGGTTAGGTGTTTGAGGTGAGCTTCTGGAGATCTGAACCTGCAAGTCACCATGGAGATGCCATGCCCACACTTACAAAATGTTTACATCCTTCTTTCTGGTAATAAAAACAAGGGGTGTCTCCACCTGCCAGGGGCACTGTCTGTATTAGTTACTTTTCTCTTGCTGTGACAAAAGCAGTTTGAAGAGGGAAAGGTTTATTTTGATGAGAAGTGTAACACGGTGAACTATATTATGTCCAGTGCTGATGCTCAGCTTGCCTCTTCCGTTTTTCCTTGGGACGGTGCCATCCACATTCACAGTGGATCTTCTCAACCTCCATTAAGCCTGTCTCCTAGGTAATAGTAAAGCCAGTCTAGCTATCAGTGAATGTGAACCATCATACTATCTGGCCAAAGTGTTTGTGGAATACCCACCATGTGGTTCAGTGTAGACAAAGATTCTTGTCTTCAAAGGTAAAGAGCATAGTGTTGTAAAGAGATCAGTGAAACTCCAAGAGGAAGGAGTCAGGGTGACTGAGCCTATGAATTGTAGTTTGCTCTTCACAGCTCTCCGAGAAGGGAGGCCTGATGGAGTCCCAGTGACCTGATGCAGGTCCCATGTCACTGAAGCCAACCTCTAGTAGTGCTGAGTGCCATTCCCTGCAGCTGCATCCTTTCTAAAACATAGTCAGTGACCAAGTATACTGACAATAAACATGGATAGTTGGGACAGTAACTATTTGAGCAGAGTGCCAGATTGGCCCTTGGCTTTATCTCCCACATCTCACCTCCATGTAACAGAATGAATACAAGTATCTATACAGACTTTGATCTGGAAGTGTTGGACTCTGAAGACAGCTTCAGTTTATCTCCCCTCAGTAGCACACTCCTGTACTAGGTTCCACATGATCTTGGGAAATAAATGTCCAGCATTATGGAGCACTTGAGAGTGTGATGCACAGTTCAGAAAAGACCAGCCCAGTTTTTCCTGGAACTAGTCTCCAAAAAATTCCACCAAGCTATGAAATGGAAAGTAGCTGCTAAGAGTTTAGACATGCAAATATTTTCAGCCTTATAACTAACAGAGCAAACTACAATGTCACCCTGATGGGGGACAATGGGACAAAAGGCCAACTATTGCCTGAACTGACTCCTCCCAGCTGTTGGTGAACTCCCAGATTGCCCAATCCAGTTAGGAAATGCACTTTATTTGGACCTAGCACACTGCACAGCACCTTTGGTGAACAAGGTGCCAGCCCAGCATCTGCGGGCAACATGGCCAGAGTGGCTCTGAGCATGTTCCTCCATTTCCCTGGGTTCCCATTTCCTTGACTGTTGCATGAGACAAAAATAGCACCTGTGGACATTTAAGGGGCAGCACATGCCCAGTGCTGATTTGGAGTTCACCTGCCAGGCTCTGGGTTTCCTAATTCTCATTCTGTCCTCCTCACATCCCTGAGAGCTGTCCCCTCTACTGCCCTACTGGGAAAACCAGATCCAGAAAGAGGCATTCATTGCCCTCTTAGCCTCCCATGATTTGGATTATCAGAGGCCAGATAAGGCATTAGGTAGAACCCTAGAGCCTTACAGGAAAGTAGAATCAGGCCAGATAGCACTGGACTCTGTTCCCGACACATAGTTCCTCTGTGCTTGAGAGCCTGCCTCCCAGCGTTAGTGGGAAATTTCCAGAGCATTTAGAAGCCTGTACCAGGCACCTATTACACACCCTGCCCAGCCTCTCCTCAGTATTCCTAACATCCCATACCTTAGAGGTGGGCTTCTTCCAGCCCCTGAGGGGAACCCACAAGGAGACCAGAGGCCATGACTTGAAACTGAAAAGTGCACTGGGAGGAGCCCGATCCTCATCAACATAGTCTTCCTTATAGAGCTTTTTCATCACCGACCGGCTTCACTGTACATTAGCTAATCTCCCATGAGCTGGACATTGTTCCTCTCAGAGCTGCACTAATCCCTTTTTACAATAGAAAACAAAAATTTCAGAGTCCTTTGGGCACTGGCTGCTCAAAGAATCATTGCAGGCCTTCCTCTGCTTTGAGCTAATGGGACTATGATTTACAGTCTTGGACTAGCAGAGCTCTTTCTAACCCAGGAAGTCTCCACACCTCACTAGGTGTGGCAGAGCTGTTTGGGAGAGCCTCAAGATGAGCTGTTTGAGGCCGTCAGGCCCATGCTCTGGAGCTGCTTCTCATGGGGCTCTTTGCCTTAGAGTCGCCTCCAAATGCACTGTGGCCTGTAGTAGGTGTGAGTACAAGGCTGGACACAGGACACACTAACCAGCTCACTGCAAGGGATCACTCTCATTGTGCCCTTTCCGTTGCTGATGAAGTGCTAGGATATAAGGCATGTAATTTCATGCACCGTGGTTGGAGGGCTCTGTGTGCGTTAATACCACCTCTGGTCCTGGGTTGCTTTTTTTCTACCTTTGCGTACCTGTCCCTCATCACCTTCCTGTTTCTCTGCTTCCTTGTAAGTGAAGCAAACACAAGTCGCTTACATTCCAAAAATTCTTCACTGCCACACATCCAGGCGGTCAGCTCGCCAGCTCTTGCATGATCCAGATAAGTGGAGTTCATTTAGCTTGTGACTCTGCCTTGCTAGAGGATTTCCTCAGGACCTAGTGCCCTTCATGATCAGAACAGCGTGCCCTGGCATGCTGCCCGGAGAGCCCAGCAGCCAAAGAGAAGTCGAGTGTGTCTCACCAAGTAACCCTGCCTTCCATCCAAGACAGAAATAGTCTGGGTGTCAGCCCAAGTCCCCAACATAGTTCCAACAGGCCCATTCTGCCTGGCTGTCTTGACTGCCCTGGCCCTCAGTGTGTTAGGGAAGATCAGAAAGACAGGCTGCTCAGCCCTGAGTGAAGAGAGGAGATTTTGTGCCATACAAGACAAGCAGGGTCATGGGGACAGCAGGCTATCCTGTATGAGTGTCCCTTCATAGAGCTGGCCTGATGCCCCATCTCGCTGGAATCTGGGAAATTCCTTTGGCCCTGGCTTTTGAGGTGTCTGTCTATCCCTCCCTCTCATCCTTCCATCTTACTTTGGTGGAGTGTTACACTCCCGACATCTCACTTGAGCTTTCCAGAAACTAAAGGTCCGGTGTCCTGCCAGTCCTGGTGGTGGCAGTAGGAGGGTGCTGGCAGGTGCTGCCACCCTACAGTGTGCCATTCCTGGGTCCTGAGTGCACCACTCTTGCAAGCACAGCTCATTGCTCGTACTTCGTAGGCAACACGAGCACAATAGCCTTGGCACGGAGGTCTTTTAGTTTCCCACTTTTCACATACAGACCTGAGGGGGACTGTGGGCAGTTGGGAGGGCAGGTTGGCATCACTAAGCCAAGAAACCTCATCTGCAGTGGGCCCTGTTGTAAAAATGTTGAAGGCCCACATAGGTTGACTGGGAAGACTGAGTGTATCAAAGGGGCCAAGAGGCCAAGAACTTAGGTCAGCTCTCAGAGCGGTGCCACCTCAAACACAAACAAGCCAGGGTGGAGAGCAGAGAATGGCAGCTAGTGAACTACTGAAGACATTCGATTCAGGGAGGCAGGAAGGCCTTTGGAAGGAGGAGGCTGCACAGGTATGTGCAGAAGAGATGATGGCTGATAGGATGATGGCCTCCTGCCGCCTACCACCTCCCTCCTGTTGCCCCAGAAATTCTGCAGTCAACCCTTTTCTCCTCTCACAGCCACTGAACCTTTTCTAGGTGCTGGAGCATGCTGAACACAGCCATCGGACAGCACTAGTGGCCCTCGTGGACTGCGGGGACCCTGGCCCAGCACTTAACAGATAACCAGTATTCAGTAGCTTGTAGACATCGCTTGGTGCTGTGCAGAAAAGGTGGTATATGGCCTGGGCTACCCACTTCTCTCCAGCTCTGCCTTCTTTGTGCCTGCTCTGCTCTTTTTTCTTATTCTGGAACTCTGGACAACTGGAAGGGTCTGTGCAGAGGATATGGGAAGTATTGGGTCTGGTTTGGCCCCAGAGTTGATAAGTGCTGCACCTTGGAGGTGATGTTATTATAACAGAGAACTTTTTTCTTCGGTCTAGCCACAAAGTTAACTGAAGTGTCGACAGGAACAAGGGATGTTCCATAGAAAGTCTGTGAACACTGGAGTAAAGTCAGATGGCAGCACCCCTCCCCGGCCACATATAGACAAGTTTGGTTTTTTTTTGTGGATTGAAGGGCCTGGGACCTGCGTTTGTCACAGAGGCTTCTATGAAGAGCACTCCTTAGAAACCAGAGCTGTGCTTGGTGACTTTAGATTCCTTTCATGGGCCACTGTGCATCAGGAACCTCTGCCCTCCTTGCAGCATTGGAGACGTGTGTCTGTGACCTTGAGATGCTTTTCCACCTGGCTGCTCTGGGGAGTTTGGCATCCTGTGTAGAGACAATGACAGTGGTATAGTGATTCAGTGCAGCCAGGTACTAGGAGACTGAGGCTTTGACAGGTCGGTTCATCCATGAGTTCCCTTGGAGTAGTACACCGGCCCCACTCATGATCACGCTGGCACCACCCCTGTGCCACTAGGCTCATATGGGTATGGTGATAGGAGTCACTTAGAGTGAGAGGGCACCTCACATTCTCGACAGGAGGGCTCTCTGAGCTGTCCTGTGGCTAGGAACTTTCACTCCTGTTCCTCAGAAATGTGCTTGTCTCCACTGTGGGTTATACCCATTTTTCACACTTCAGGACCTGGGGTGTGTTCCCTTGGACATCAGGGGAGCACAGGGCTTGTGTTCTGCTCAGAGCCACATCCAAAAGCCCTGCTTCACAGTTGATAGCAAGCCCACCCAGATGCCCAAGCCGTCTGATGCCCAAACTGGGAGCAAGGACTTGGTGTCTTCCTCACATCACCCTGCCCTTCCTCCTCAGTCAGCCCTGGGTCGATGGCAGCTGTGCAGATGCACCAGGGCACTGGAAATATGTAGTCACACTGCCTCCAGTGCTGCAGCTGACACAAGGCTCGTCGGAATGCCGTGTGTGTGACCCTGTCTGGGAGAAGGTGTGGCGTGGGCAGAAGGAACCTGGCTAGGGAGGACAACTGACGGAGACTCTGGGGGGCCAGGCAGCTCAGGTTGCACAGCAGGCAAAGAACAGTGGAGAACCCAGTGCACCAGGCGAGTAGGATTCCTGCTGACCTTTCCAGACGTAGCAGGAAGCCTGCAAAGCAGGACTGGCTGGGGAGAAGGGGTGTCTAGGAGCACCTGTTCCCCTTAGGTACAGATGAATCCCTGAAGTAGAAGTGGGGAGGGGATTCCTGGTAGCCATTTGAGTCTGGCCCTCTTTGGGTATAGCATGATGCTTCTGTGCTCCATCAGCTGAAATACACCCAGATTAGCTTGGCCACATCCTAGCTCCATCACCTAGCTAACCAGCTTTGTGGCCTTGGGCAAACAGCCTGGCCTCTCTGAGCATTCTCTTGCTCTGAAAAATGAGAATAAAAATAATGTATAAGTTATATGTGGTAGCACTTATCTGTTGTCCCAGCATTTGGAAGGTAGAGGCAGGAGGATCAGATGTTTAAGGTCATCCTCTGCTGCATAAATAGTTTAAAGCTAGCTTGGGCTACATGAGACCCTTTAAAAAAAAATTAAAACAGAAGTCTACTGCCCCTTGGTGCTTCCTGATCCTCCAAGATGTAACTCAAGCTGCTTCACATTCATGGAACCACAGACAAATCCCACCATACTCCTCCACCATGAAACTATGAACCAAAGGAAAACCTTCCTGCTTTACAGACCCATGACAACAGCAGTAATCTATGTCAGAATTAGTGGGAGGGAAGACTTGGCATTCTGCTTCTAGTTAAGAGCTTAGTACGGTGTCTGGCCCATATGGGTCTTCACCTGAAAGTTAGATTATTATTGCCATTTTAACTGTGATTGTTATTGACATTTTTGTATCATTTCAGTATGCCTTTGATTTATATAATCTTAATTTTTATACTTTTTTCCCCCGAGACAGGATTTCTCTGTGTATCCCTGACTCTTCTGGATCTCACTCTGTAAAACAGGCTGGCTTGGAACTCACAGAAATCTGTCTGCCTCTGCCTCCCAAGTGCTGGGATTAAAGGGTGCGACACCGTCTCCCTGCTTTCACACCTTCTTAACAGACTTACTAATGATACAAGTATCTTGATTTCAGTGAAGATCTGCAGGCTCAGAGTATGCACCGGCAGTTTGTTCTTAGCTGCCCAGCTCAGCTGTAAGGTGTGTGTGTGTGTGTGTGAGAGAGAGAGAGAGAATATGGAACATGTCATGAATCAGCATGTCATTCTTGTGCAGAGGCCGTGCTAATCTTCTTTGAATTGTTCCAATTTTAGTATATGTATTGCTGAATGAGAATACTTGTGTGGGTTTGGTTTTTTGGTTGGATGTTTGTTTTTGAGACAAGATCTCACTAATTAGCCCTTGCTGGCCTGGAATTCAGTATGTACACCAGGCTAGCCTCAAGCTCAGAGAGATCCACCTACCTCTGCCTCCTGAGTGCTGGGAGTAAAGGCATCTCCACTGTCACCTACACCAGAAACCAAGTGTTTCTGAGTGCTTTCTGCTGTTTCAAAATGCAGGCTGTGCCTACAGGCATATTCTTAAGGTTTGTTAAGAGTGCAGGCTACAAGCCAGGCAGTGGTGGCACACACTTTTAATCCCAGCACTCGGGAGGCAGAGGCAGGCGGATCTCTGTGAGTTCGAGGCCAGCCTGGTCTACAGAGTGAGTTCCAGGACAGCCCAGCTACAGGGCTGGAGAGATGGCTTGGTGATTCAGAGTATTTGCTGCTTTGGCAGAAGACCTAGGTCCAGTTCCCAGCACTCACATGATGTCTCACAGTCATCTGTGATTTCAGTTCCAGGAATCTGACACCATCTTCTGGACCAAGGGTGCTGCACATACGTGGTACACAGACATGTGTGAAGGCAAAACACTCTTTACATAAATATTTTTTAAATTTTAAAAAAGTACAGGCTGCAAAGTCATGCATGATGTCATAGTGTGTGATCTCAGCATTTGGGAAGTAGTGGCAGGGGATCAGGAGTTCAGGATCAGCCGTCAGCTACACAGCAAGTTTCTGGCCAGACTGGGATACATGAGACCCTATCTCCAAAAACAGAAGAGAAAGCACACTATGGAAGCAGCTAGATGGAGGAGCTCAGGCAGTGGGACTCAGTGTTGTGCTCTTGCACACCTGCTAGTGCTACATTAGAATAATAGTCACTCTAAACACAAACCACTCTGCTACGATGAGGCTGTACCTTCAGTGCCCAGAGAAGGGGATGTAGCTCTTTGGCTTGCTCTTGGTTTGGGCCCAATCCTCACTACCGCATACCCTGTTTGGTGAGTTGACGGCAGTGCACAGCAGGTCTTCTGCAGGAGTGGCAGACTGTGGGCGTGTATCCCAAAGGAAGAGCTGCCCCCAGAGGACCAATCCTCAGGCGAGTTCACTGTAACGCTTGCTGTCCATCCTGTCTGTTTTTAACATGCTAACAGCATTAGTTACTTTAAAAAGAGAGAGAGAAAAAAGCTAAAGTGCTGATTTTTTTTTTATATCCAGATATAGAAAGTAAAAACATAAGCAACTCCAAGTTTGTCTCGGAGGAAGTATTGATTCATTGCTAAAAAGAAGATGAGAAGAACTAAGTGGTGGTTATGCAGGAACAGTGCACTAGCCTTTCTTAAGGGCCTTACGGAAGGACTTCTGACCAAGAGGGCTGCCAGTGGAGAGAGAAAAGCTCATTTGGATATTAAAAGTTTGCCCAGAAATCGGGGCATGGTACTGTATGCCTCTTTTAATCCAGCATTCTGGAGGCAGGGGCAGACAGATGGATCTCGGTGAGTTCCATGCTAGCCAAGGCTATGCAGAAAAACCCTGTGTTGGGAGAGGGGAATTCGTCCAAGAGCCGATTTCCCCCCTCAGTTTTCAGGTTCCTGTAAGACATCATGCCGCTGGCTTCTCTCGGGAACTGGAAGGTTGAGGAGTGAAAATAGGTCATTCATAGCCAGACTAGTTTTTGAGCAAGCCTAAAAACTCTGCCAAGTAATTTGCCTGCCATGTGCACACTTAGTAAGTTCACGATGTCACACTTGGCGATAGCCAAAAGGATAAAAGCAATAGTGATTTCTTACTGAGAGAAGGAATAGATTTTGCTTTTGTCAGTAGTCAAGATAGGGTCCCACTATGTAGATCAGACTGGCCTTGAACTCGAGAACTAGCTGCCTCTGGAATCCTGAGATTAAAGGTGTACACCACCACACCTGGCTGGGTTTTTTTGGTTTTTGTTTGTTTTTTTTTAATCAGTATCATATGTGACCATGGTTAAAAATTTAGTGGTGCCTGAGGGCTTGATTACATAGAAAAAGCAATTGTGGGTGGCTGGGGAGATTGCTTGAGTGGTGGTTAAGAGTGTGTGCTACTTTTCCAAAGGCCTGGGTTTGGTTTCTGGGACCCAACACCTGGCTTGGGTCGCCTGCACTCATATGCACGCACATAAACAATTTAAAGTAATTTTTTTGTAAGCAGTCACAGTGTTTCCCGAATAAGCTTTATTCCTAAAGCATCTTTTTTATTTTGCCTGTACTGCCCCCTGGTTTCATTGATACTCATGAAATTTAGGTAGTAGAGAGACCTAAATTCTAGAATGGCTCCTTCTAGAGCCACATTTAGGAATGTGTTGTTCCCCTCCAAAGCAAACCAGGGTGCTGGAGCCTGTTCTATACAAGACCCTCCCCTACTCCTGATGCAGGCCACATTTCAGAAACTGGAGAGCTAGAGTGTATTAAAATACCTAATTAAAACGGTAGAATAGAGCAGGATTAATGAAGATCATGTCTGGAAGCTTTCCACCTCGTACATGCTACTTCATCTGTTAACCTCGGTGTCCCCACCCGTGCGGTGGAAGTGGTGGCAGCCTGCCTTAAGGATATTGTGAGAGCTCCTGTACAGATGCATAGCCAGCACTGAGCACCTGGGCCGCATTCTGAGTGTGCACTTGGAACATGGCTCATTATTGTGATTATTGTTGGGTACCACCTCTCTGGGCCAGATACTAATCTTAAATAGCATCCCAGTCAGATGCTTATCCACTGAGGAGGGAAATGAAAAGTTCTGGGCCATTCTTTAAATGACTTCCATGGCTGTTAATGGTTATTTTATGTATTGAGAGTATTTGCCATCCTGTAATTTCCATTCTTAGTCATATCTCTGCTCTCTAGATCAGTTGGAACAAGACTGTTGTACATGGCAGTTGTTCTGAAAATAGTGATGTTGTCAACTCCGTGTGTGTGTGTGTGTGTGTGTGTGTGTGTGTGTGTGTGTGTACACGTACGTACATACGTACATGCACAACTTACTCTTGCAGAGGCCGGAGGTTAACACATCAAGTGTCTTTCGCACTTGGCTCTCATTTTTTGAGACCAGATCTCACTGAATCTGGAACTCGATGTTTTAGTTAGATTGGTTGCACAACCAGCCCCCAGGATCCACCTCTCTCCAGCACCCAGAGAAAATGTTTGAAACCATTAGAGGTATTTAAAAGATGGAAGGCTGCTGGGTAAGATGGGCTTTAATACAGAGGGTTCTTTGGCGACTTAGGATAGCAGGGTGCCTCAGTCTCCATTTGGTATTCTCTGATAGAGTGACACAGTGCATACCAGCCACTACTAGTGAGAATTCTGCTGGCAGGTGTTAGCTAGTTACCCTAGAATTGCCTATCCATGTTTGTGATGATCCTATCCTAGCTTACCGTAACTGCTGGATTCTGGTGTATGTGCATGCGACTCTGCTCAGTCCCCTCTGTTCTCTGTGTAGTCCTAGGCCCTAGTCAAGTGACCCTGCATCCTGGTCTCCACCCATTTGCCAGCTACTGGTCACTTTTAGCCATCATGATAGGCACAGTCAGCTTTCAGTGCTGTTTGTTTTTAATTGATTCTAAGTGGTAGTTGTAATAAATTGTGCTCACTAGGCTAATGATACCTTTCCTAAATTATGCCATGGCGTTGGGTACAACAGCAGCAGGATTGCTATTTTAAAATGAGGTTTGGTAAAACAAACAGGCAGGCCGCTTACAGGAAATGCTGAGCTGATGATTAATTGATGTTCTAGAGCTAGCCTCTTATTCTCAGATGTGCCATCCCTGTAATGATCCTGTAGTGAAGCTGCAGCCCACACCCTGGTTCGTTTCCAGACAGCCAGTGTGTGGTTTCTTTTCTGCCCTCTTGTGCAGAGGATGGGGATGCCTAACCCAGTGGAGGCTGTTAGGCTCCTGTACAGTGCCAAGAGTGCCTTTCTATCCTGGGACATAGGACTCCATCGTATCACCATGTTAAGGGTGCTGATGTTTAGGGACAAGGAAGAGAGCTTAGAAAATGATTTCAGACTAGTTCATGAAAACTGGAAACTGCTGGCACATATCCGGGGCTTGTCAACATATGTCCAGTTCCATCTGTACACTGGTGATGTGTCACTAAGATGTGGAATGGGCAGAGAGTGTAAATGTGTCTGAGAACATTTGTAAGTCACTGAAGAACGAGTCCATCATAAACTGAGTAATGCCAGCATAATGGCATGTGCCGTGATCTCAGGGAGGTGGAAGCAAGAGGATAGCCATGAGCTCAAGGCCAGCCTGGGCTGCTTAGTGAGACACCACAGTCGTCAAGGCAGCCATTGGTGGCGGCCGCGGCGGCGGCAGCAGCATTGTTTTCTGAAAAAACTAGAGATGTAGCTCAGGTGGTAGGGATTTTACCTGCCATGTATAAGGCCTCTGGTGACACAGCACACAAGAGATACCAAAGGCCAGCCTGGGTACGTGAGACCCTGTCTCAAATAGAGCTTCAGCTTTTACGGAGGGCTCAAATGTGGTTCCCAGCACCCACGTGGTGGCTCACAACCTTTTAAAATGATGATGGCAGGGGCTCCAAGGCTCTCTTCTGGCCTCAGAGGGCACCAGGCTCTTATGTGGTGCACATACATACATGCAAAACACACACATAATGTAAGTGAGATTTTAAAAAAACTTAGAAAAGAACAGAGGACCCAGGTTTGATTGTCAGCACTCACACCACGTGGCTCACACCTTCAGAGGACCTGATGTGTCTGACCTCCAAGGACACCTGCATCCCCATGGACATACACAGACACACAAATTTTTGTTTAGGGTTTTTGTTCATGGTGCTGGTGGTTTTTCAAGACAGGGTTACTCTGTGCAGCCTTGGCTGTCCTGGAACTCAACAGAGATCCATCTGCCTGCCTCAGCCTCCTGAGTGTTGGGATTATTAAAGGTGTACACCACCATGCCCAGCTCAATGTTGTTCTCAATTCCTGTCTTAATTTTTAAAAATTCACACCATATCCAGTCTTTGATGTCCTGCCAGTGGTGGAGGAGCCTTCTCTTAAATTCCTCACAGCAGGAACCTAAATAGGTGACAGCAGCCTTGGCTTCCAAGTGGAGCAGTGTATCTACAAACGGGAAGATGATGGTATCTGCATCGTAACTCAGAAGAAGACCTGGGGAAGCTCTGATGGCAGGGCAGCAGCATCTCCAGGAACACTGGCCCCTTGACTTCATGTCCTTGATTTACCAGATCCAAGCAGCCTTCAGGAATTTCAAGAAGCCACAACTTCTGGTGGTGACAGATCTCAGGGCCAGCTGCCAGACCCTCCCTGAGGCGTCTTACATCAGTCTGCCTGCTATCACTCTGTGTGACACAGAGTCTCCTGCTGTGTGGACGTTGCCATCCCATGCAACAAGCTCACTCAGTGGGTCTGATGTGGTGGTTGATGGCCCCAGAAGTTCGGCACATGAGTAGCACTATCTCCCATGAGCGCCCGTGGGAGATTATGCTCGATCTTTACCTCTGCAGAGATCCTGAAGAAATGGAGAAGAAAGAACAAGCAAAGCTGAAAAGGCTGTGACCAAGGGAAGAATGTCTGGGTGAACGGACCACACCAGCTCCTCAGCTTGCATACTGATCTGACATTGTACGGGTGCTTCCCGCCACTGAGGACTGATCTAGAGTTCCCATTGCTCAGGCCACTGAATAGATAGAACAACATTGCACTGAGCTGTTGTGCAGACACTTGAGCAAGAGAAAAGAAGATGGAGAAAAATAAATATTTTCTTTAAAAAGAAAAGTAATAGGAAAGGGGGTAGGAAAACAAACATTTAATACTCAAAGACCTCTTTCAAGTGCAAAATGAGAAGCACTGCAGAGGAAAATCAGCAGCATGAATAGTAAGAAATAGACCTAGGCTGGGGCATGGGGGGTGCTTTGTGGGAGAGCACTTGACCTGGGCGGTTCCTTCCCAGCACTTCAGAAACACCAGGAAGAAAAGCTGCTTAAGGCTTTCTACCTATGGAAGCCTGAGAGAACCTAATCAAAGATGGAACTGTTTCTGGAGTCATTGTGTACACTGGGATCTTTAAGCTCATGGTTCATGACATTCTTGTTTTGTGCTCTACCACTGAGCTGCACTCCAGCTTCGAAGAACTATATTATAAAAATATGAACACACTGAATTATATAGGAAAAGTTCACAGGATGCTCTGTATGTGAAAGAAGGGAGGGTGTTTCTTCATTTCTTTGGGGTCAAAAAAAGCTTACTGAGTGCACAGCCCGGCAGCCGCTGAGGTGAGGCGCTCTGCGCCTGCCTGCCTTTATGCGCTCTGTGGCTCTGGCGCTGGGACAGAAGCCCGCTAATAGCAAGCAAGTGCTCTAGCACTGAACTGCACTTTTTATTTATTTTGTTGGGTGTGGAGGAAAGTGGGTTCTAGGGATTAAACTCAGGCTGTTGCCAGGTGGTGCTGGAGCACGCCTTTAATCCCAGCACTCCAGAGGCAGAGGCAGGCGGATCTCTGAGTTTGAGTCCAGCCTGGTCTGTTTAGTTCCAGGACAGCCAGGGCTACACAGAGAAACCTGTCTAAGAAAAAAAACAAAACCTCCGTCTGTCAACCTTGGCAGTGCATCTGCCTGCTGATCTGTCTTCACCAAGCCCCTTTTTGGCCTTCTGAGACAGGGTTTCACTCTGTCAGCCACGGAGACCTAGAGCTCATTATGTATCTCTGACTAGCCTTGAACTTGCTGTGATCCTTCTACCTCTGTTCCTACCTTCTAGGATTGCGGGTGTGTACACCATGCCTTGCTTTTTATCTTTACTTTTAACAGAAAAACACTCAGGCTAGAGAAACAGTCCAGTGGTTAAGAGTACTGACTGCTCCTCCAGAGGACCTGAAGTCAGGCAGCTCATAACTGTCTGTAACTCCAGCTCCAGGGCATCCAGTGCCCCTTCGGTATGCTGTGGGCACTGCACTCGTGTGACATGTACACATACACGAAACTAAGTATTTTTTCATTTTTTTAGAAAAAGGTAAAGGAGCTGGACAGATGACTCAGCAGTTAAGAGCACTGACTGCTCTTCCAGAGGACCTGTGTTCGATTTTCCAGAACCCTTGTCTGGCCTTCATTGGTACCAGGCATATACCCAGGCAAAATTCTTATTCATACATACATATATATGTTTGTTTTTTGTGGGGCGGGGGTTGTTGTTTTGTTTTTGTAGTAAAATACTCAAGACTGTACATTAAAATGTAGAGTGTGGTATTGCACGCTCAGAAAACAGGGGCAGCAGGTAGATCTCTGAAGTTTGAGGCTAGCCTGGTCTACATGTCAAGTTCCAGCAAGTATTAAGCCAAATGTAGTAGCAAACACCTGCAGTCCTGGCACTTGGAAACTGGAGGCAAGAAGATGAGGGCCAGCCTGAACTACATGAGCCCTTACCTTTAAAGTAAAAGGAGGCTAGGGCCCAGTACTATGGAGTTTTTACGTAAAGCATCAAACAAGAAAGCAATGCTAGCCCTGCCCTCCACTGTAGTGGGCACCTTGTAGCCTCCCCAATCAGCTCCTGTCCCGCTCTTGGGCTCTGGTTCATGGACCTGCCTATTCTTTCTCCACAGGACTGAGCACTGAGGGCATCTACCGGGTCAGCGGGAACAAGTCAGAGATGGAAAGTCTGCAAAGACAGTTCGATCAAGGTGAGTCGCAGCCTGGCTGTACATCACTAGTCCAAAACAGATGCCATGGCTGGATTGCCAACAAGGCCTGGGTATTCCTGCCACCCATAAACCTGAACCTGAACCAAGAGGTCCTGGCTCAGAGACAGAGGCCACATATGCCCCCTGTAGGGGGCCAGGTCCATCAACATACTGTCCCTGCCAAGGCTGTTCCCATTGCCATTCACAGCCGCCATTAGAAGTTTCCCCGGCCCTGGCTCACTTCTGGAAGGGCCTGGCCTTGGCCTCCCTGGGCTGGGGCCAGGGGTAGTAGCATTTGAATTAATGATCCAATATTTTTTGACAAGCCAGAGGTGTCTATATATCAATCACATTTCTCCTCAAAATGGCCTGTGGGCGAGAAAGTAAGACAACATTTCAGGATAACTGAGGCACCTGGGCTTCAGCTCCCAAGCTGAAATCTTAGTCACACCAGCTTTGGGTGTGGCTGCCCTGCTCCTAAGTTAGGTCAAGTGTGAGAGGCTCCCAGCTAGGGACTAAGCTCTTAATGTGAGAAATGCCCACGCCATGCCACCAGGCCAGAGCAGAAGAGTAAATGCTCTCAGCTGTCAGCATCCAGAGTGGGCAAGTGGAGGGGACAGGAGGACCAGCTGACAGTGACGCCTTGTGATAATGTGCCACTGTTTGAACTCAGGAATATGTCCTGAGAAGACACATCTTCATTGGGCAAGTGTCAAATAGCACTCTTCAATGAGCCACATGGAGTCATCTCATAGGACCTCTGCTGACCAAAGTGGTTTTGTCGTACGTGACTGCACCTGTAACAGTCTGGACTACCAGCGGGTGGTCCAGAAAGGGACACTTGATGTCCATCTGTAGACAAGTCCTATGGAATCAAGCATGCAGTGAGGCCAGAGAAAGAAGGAAAATGAGAGGAGGGGTCAGTAGAGCCATGAGCTGGGAAGAACCAGGGGGAGGAAAACTGGGTATTCTTCCTTCCTGCATCAGGATCTGGATGAGGCAGCAGCCGCATGGTGGCAAGACGGGGAAGTAAGGGAAAAGCTGAAGCTCGTCAGAACCCAGTGGGTGAGCAGGTACCCTGGGGAACTGGATAAAACCTCTCCAGTCATGTCTGTGAACCCAGGCTGCCAGCTTCGCTAGAGTTCCAGCCCTGGGGAGCATCTAGAAACCCTTTTTGTGAGCTTTCTTGTGGCTTCTGCTAACTTAGATGGGTGGATCTTGCCTCACTTCTTGACTTGCTTTCAGACCACAATCTGGACCTGGCAGAGAAAGACTTCACCGTGAACACTGTGGCGGGGGCCATGAAGAGCTTCTTCTCAGAGCTGCCAGACCCCCTGGTGCCATACAGCATGCAGATTGACCTGGTGGAAGCGCACAGTGAGTACAGGCCCCTGGAGAGAGGCTTCAGGCAGCCCTGCCTTTCTGACAGGAGCACTTCTCTGAGTGTTCCCCAGGGCAGCTGCAGGCCCCCGAACCTGGCATCTGACTTGGGTGCCGTCCCTGTCCCTCTGCTATGGCTGACCTCCCCATGTCTGCCCTAGTTTGCTCTGGGGGGTAAAGCTGCAGCTGCTGTTCTGAAGCAGATTATCCTGGACCCTTTTCTTTCTTCTGCCTCATGTAAGGCAGCAAACCCGTCATCTGAGGCCAAACAAACTCTCAGAAAGTTACCTCTGGAGCTGGAATTCCAGAGGACCCAGGTTCTGTTTCTAGTACCGACATGGTGGCTCACAACCGTTTCTGGGAATCTTAACACCCTTTTCTGACTTCTGAGGTGCCAGGTGTACATGTGGTGCACAAACATGTATGCAGGCAAAATACAAAATAAAATTAACAAATCTAAAAATGATTTTTTTTTTTTTTAAAGAAACAAATTACGTTTGGAGCTGGATGCTCTCCAGTGGCCTCAGTGGGAAGATCACAGGGCTCTGTAGCACATAGGCACTCCGGGATTTTTTTGTTTATTTGAGGTAGTGCCTTATATATCCCAGGGTGCCCTCAAACTCCTTATCTTGCTGCCTCTACCTCCCATGGGCCAGCATTACAGCATGTGCCAACATACCTGACTTAGAACCTCTAGTTTTAATGGCAGTCTCTAGGGCAGCAGTTCTCCACCTGTGGTTCATGACCCCTTTAGAGGTCCAACAACCCTTTCATGAGGGTCACATATCAGCTATCCTGCATATCAGATGTTTACATTACAATTAATAACAGTAGCAAAATTACAGTTATGAAGTAGCAATGAAAATAATTCTGTAGTTGGGGGGTCACCACAACATGAGGAACTGTATTAAAGTGTTGCACGTTAGGAAGGTTGAGAATTCTACTGCTCTAGGATTGCGTGGGATGCTTTCTCATTGTCTAGGTATGTCATGTGCCATGAAGGGCCTGACCTCTTGGAGCTGCCCACCACAGGGCACTTACTATTTAGCCAAAGGAAGCCTTTGCCCTTGCAGGGGAAAGAGCGAGAAGACCCAGAAACAGCAATTCCTCCACAGCTGCTGAAAGGAGTATCCCTCTGTGGGTCCAAGGACAGCCAGAATACATAATTAGATATCCTGGAGAGTGGCTCAGCAGTTCAGAGCACTGACTGTTCTTCCAGAGGATCCGAGCTCAATTCCCAGCACCCACATGGCGGCTCACAACTGTCTGTAACTCCAGTTCCAGGGGACCCAACACCCTCACACAGACATGCAGGCAAAACACCAATGCACATAAAGTAAAAATTTAAGGGGGAAAAAAAGATACCCGGAGAGAGAGTGCCAAGAAAGAGGTCAGGCAAGAAGAGGGGAAGTGTGGTCCTGGGCTAGCTCACTGCCTGACTCAGGCAGTGTATTCTCAAGGCCGTGGTGAGGTTGTAGGTCAAGTCCCTGCTCCTCTAAGGATGCTGTTCCAGCTGTGGAGGGTGCAGGACTCAGGTTACCTGCACATGGTCTGTTTCTACATCTTCCGGCCTCTCCTTTTCACCCACCTACCAAGGCTGGGAGGCAGCACTTAGGGTGGGGACCATCTCAGACTCATGCTGTCTCTCTAAAGGAAGTTAGGGGAGGTTCAGAAGGCGTGCACTGGTTGGTACCCAGCTGCCGAAAACCCAGTTCTCACATTTGTCTTGACCTGGCGCCATCTAGAGGCATGTTGAGTACTGGCACCCAACAGAATGCCATTGTTTCTTGGAACAGCTGACATGGCACCTTTTTGTTTGGGGAGGGCCAGGAGAGGGTGCTGCTGATAGGGGGCCACTTCCCTTCCTCCCATCGCTTCTGCCACCCACTCTGTAGGTTCCCACAGCTCAGAAGGTGGCTGCAGCAGCCTGGGAAGGGTGGAGTCTCATAGCTTCCTCTCCATTGTATGCTTTCTGGGCCCTGCTAGTCAGCTGGGCCGCCTCTTGTCTATGCTTTCTTGACAGCCTGACCAAAGAGGGAAGGGAGGAGGGGATGCCGCTGACATGGCACTTCGCGGCCGAAGCAGCAAGTGGAGCACGGGCTCAGTGGATCAAGGTGGACTTAGCTGAGTCAGACACCAGGCAATACAAAAGTTGTGTCGAGGGACATGGTAGGAGGAAGATTGCCGTGCCCTATTGAAGCCCAAGTTTCCATGGCAACAGCAACTTGACCAGCTCTCTTTTCACTTACTGCCTCAGAGTGTCTGTGTCTGTGTATTCAGATATCAAGGTCATTGTCTGACTGTTGTGTAAGCATCAGAATTTCACAATATTGAGCCCTACTGAAGAGTGCCCACCAAGTGGGACCTGTGTGTTTATTTGCTAGTTGTCTTCCCGCTTAGTCAAGGGAACATGGAGACTCAAGCACCAGCAGAGCTCACAGACTGTTGCTCGCTGTGTGCAGCAGGCTCTGCTGGGTATTGGTGTGTGTTCTTAGTCACCAGTGAGGCAGAGGATTGTCTCTTCATGGTACAGAGGAGCCTGAGGCTCTCAGAGTGACACAGTTTGGCTGGAGGCCCAGGTCACACGGCTGGGAACTGGCAAGCTGGAACTTGAGTCCCTGCTTTCCCTGGGTGGAAGCTGGTGTTTTCTGTAGATAGATTCAAGCAAGCTGAGCTGCTAGTGCAGAAAGCCCCATGATGGGGGAGAGGCAGGGAGTAAGTAGTGAGGAGGAAGGATCTTGAGCTGTGGCTTCAGGTGGGGCTAGAGTTGTAAGGCAGCAAGTGAGGCCTTTGTGTTACTCCCTTCCCCAACGCCTCATTCCAACTGGAACTGCTGCCAGCCTGCATGTTTTCCTCTCCTCTTCTCCACCACCAGCACCACCAATCCCTTCCCTGTCCAGAGTCCCTCTAGTTCATCTGGTCCCCACAAGCTGCCTGTGGCTTCTCCTGACAGGAGTCCTAGAGCTAGGTCCACCTTGGGTACAGGATTCCAGGCCAAGGGCCTGTAGCTGCCAGTGTGTAGTCGTCCAAGGGAAATTGTTCTCAGTGCAGGCTTCTCATCTACCTTTCCCACTGGGCAGATGAGGCAGCCCAGGTTGTGGCCCTCACTACCCTGTAGGCTCTTCTTCCCATACTAGCTCAGGATATTGCTTTCTCTTGTCTGTCCACATAGCTGCTCAGAGATGCTGTGTCCCCACTACAAGCACATACATGTGTGAGGCCCTGTGTGGACAGAGACACATGACAGTGACAGACAGAATATGTTCAGCTGCAGTCTGGTGGAGGAGAGACACTGCTCAGCTTGCTGCATGATCATGCCTCCAGAATAGTCTGGAATTTCCATTCCAAGCCAAGCAGAGGGTGGCCCCGGCCTGGCCTTAGCCATAACCTTGTGTGCCACATGGGAGAAGGTGGAGACACACCTGGGGCCTGCCTGCCTCTGCCCAGCCTTCTCCTTTTCCAGGAGCACAAGCATGCAGAGGGTCAGCAACTGCCACTCGGCACTGAGGGGACCTCAGATGGCAGTAAGCAGCCAGGGTAGGGACGGACGGTGGACAGTAGGATCAGAGTCCTTGCCAGGTTTTATGACCAGAGCAAGTTCTTGTACCTTTTTTCATTAGTTTGGGGTTGTGGTGGTGGTTTGGTTTGGTTTGGTTTGGTTTGGTTTGGTTTGGTTTGGTTTGGTTTGGTTTCTCTGTGCAGCCCTGACGGTCCTGGATCTCGCTCTGTAGACCAGGCTGGCCTCAAACTCACAGAGATCCGCCTGCCTCTGCCTCCCCGAGTGCTAGATTAAAGGTGTGAGCCAGCACTGCCCAGCTAGTTTGGGTTTTTGTTTGTTTGATTTTTTTTTTTTTTTTCTGAGGCAAGGTCTCATTCTATAGTCCAAGCTGCCCTCAAATTCTAGATTCTCCTGTCCCAGCTTCTCCAGTGCAGGAATTTCAGGTGTGTGCCACTGCAGCTGGTTCTTTGTACCTTTTAGAGCCCTGGTTTGTATACACTGAGGGTGTTTGTAAGGTCCCTGATAGTCCTGACTTCCCCTCCTCTTCCTTATGGGTTCCTGAGGACTCAACTGTTAGCAGCTGCATCATGTGTATGTAGACCTCACCTTGGTTCATCTGGCCCCTGAGTGCCTGCTCACAGCTCCAGTCCATTCCTTTCACTGGCTCCAAGACATGATAGGGGGTCTGGAGCAGAGAGCAGGGCTGAGGTCCAGCCCCACTTTGTGCCTGGATGCCTGCTGAGGATTGCACAGAGAGCACCTGGTCCTGAGGGCACTGTGACATCTGCAGAGAGACGCATCCTCTGACTCCCAGAAGACAGGGCACTAAATGAAATCTCATTGCCAGTCATGGGGTTCCTCCCTACCAGGTAGTGGTCAGGGAGGCACCCAGATAACACCACACAGGTATCACCATGATGCTTCATTGCCCACATGGCTCAACAAGATCCTGCTGCTGAACCTCAGCCGAGCAGAAAACTCCCTGCTGGCTAGCCTACGTAGTGCTAAAGGTGCTGTGCAGGCTGCTGTGGGAGAAAGATATCAGTAGTTCACCGAGGACCGAGGAACCCTGCATATTACAGTACCATCCTGCTGGCAAGGTGTGTCCATTGCTACAATAGTGGCAGGACAGGTACAGCTCAAAGCAGCTTCTTTCTGATTGGATGTGGTTAGGTGTGAGCCTCCTCCACAGGAGGAATTTCATGCTAGGTACTGACTGAGGAGAGTATGGGCAAAATGAAAAAGGGCAGTGGTGGGGTGGGTTCCGGCTTAGTGGTCACCGCTTGCCTAGCACGTGCAAGGTCCTCGGTCCCATCCCCAGCACCTTAGAAGGGGCAGATCAGCCTTGCTTAGTGTCTTAGGCCCAGGGCCAGACTTGGCAAGGAAGATCCTTTAGCTCCCTTTGTGGTCCTCCCACCAGACACTTGGTGCTCCTCAGTGTTAATGAATGCAGGGACCCGGGAGAGAATCAGGTGGGAAGGGAGAGGGGGTACAGGTCAGGAACCATCTAGGCCTTTCTTGGGCATGTGACTCAAGAGGCCTCAGGAGGGTGAGCTTTCCCAGGGAGGGGCATAAATGAATGTCAGAACGGCTCCATCGCTACCCCAGGGAAGAAGGAAAGGAAACACCCATCACTGCTGCTACCCAGGTGCCAGCTGTGTCTGTGTCGCAGGGTACCTACAGGGACCTAGGCATGCTTGCATCTCAAAGGAAGGGGAGCACTAATTCTAGTGAGTGAGAGAGCCGTGCTCCTGCTTCTCATGCATTCTTCTGTAATCAATCACCCATCCTCCCTCCTGTGGTCTCCTTCCGCTAAACAGACTGCTTACTGAAACACCACAGCAAATGATTTTAAACTCGGGGCTACAGATCAGCCGTGGAGGCCGAACCATTGAAACAACTCTTGGATTAGAAACCGACACTGACTAGTTCACTCCGGTCCCTGTGGCTTCACTCATCTTCCGACAGGCAGACATTGCTCGGGTTCCCTGCGGGGCAGGGTAGCTCTAGGTCCTTCGCGTGTACCCACCTCTGAGTTTACCCTGACCCTCTTGCTGCCTCCAATCTGTTTTACAGACTGGAGGCTGGCTGAGTGACCCTCAAGGTCACTAGCCCAGGTTCACAGCTTCTGGGTGCTTGAGACAGGATTGGCATCCAGGTCAGGGTTTGAGTCAGATTTGGGCTCTGAACTGTAGCCAGTTTGCACCACACTCCTGTGTGACTCACCCAGTTACAGCCTCCTGGCATGTCCTCCACTGTAAGGTTCCCAACCAGGAAACCATGGCCTTACCGTACTTTTTTTTTTTTTTAACTGAAAACAGATTTCTTTTGTTTTGTTTTGTTTTGAGACAGGGCCTCACTATGTAGCTCAGGCTGCCCTGGAACTCACTAACTCACTGTGTAGACCAAGCTGGCCTCGAACTCACAGAGATCCCCCTGCCTCTGCCTCCCAAGTGCTGGGATTAAAGGCGTGCGCCACCACCGCCCAGCCAGATTTTGTTTTTAATATAATATTTTAATTTTAGTTTCTCCTCCCCACTTCTCCACCCTTTCTTTCATTAGAAAACAAACAAGCATCTAAAAAATAATAATACGCTACAATAAAAACAAACCAGAACAGGACAAAACAAACAACACAGAATGAGAAACGACAGTATATGTGGAGAGCACTGGGTGGGGACAGGTGGGGCTGACAAAGCCTCGAGAGACAACCTCCAAAAATGCCATTGAGTCTGCTGCCGGGCATGGGGTCTGCTCTGAAGAGGGGATTGTACACCCACGGAGACTCCAGTAGAGAAAACCTTTTTTTCATTTGTGAGCACTTAATCAGTTGGAAATAGCTTCTGGGTTAGGGATGGGTTTCTTACCCTATTTTTAATCATTTTTATTATATTAGTTTGTTGTTGTTAAGACAGGGTCTCATGCTGGGCGGTGGTGACGCACGCCTTTAATCCCAGCACTCGGGAGGCAGAGCCAGGCGGATCTCTGTGAGTTCGAGGCCAGCCTGGGCTACCAAGTGAGCTCCAGGAAAGGCGCAAAGCTACACAGGGAAACCCTGTCTCGAAAAACCAAAAAAAAAAAAAAGACAGGGTCTCATTCTATAGCCTAGGCTGACCTCAGATTGACAGCCCTCCCACTTCAGCTTTCCAAGGGCTGGGATTACAGATGCATACCACACGCCCTACATGACCTTCACCTAGGAGCCTTAGGGTGAGAGACTCTGAACCACCAGGAGTTTGAAGCAAGAGGACATGGCAGTTTTATCAGTGTCCAAGGGGACAGTGCCCAAAGCAAACTAAGGCCATTGTAGTCTGTTTTTGTTTTGTTTTAAGGGCTCGTGTATGTGTTTAGGCATGTTAGTGCAAGTGGAGGTCACCAGATGTATTATAGGAGTCAGTTTTTTCTACCCTGTGTGTCAGCTCAGGTCTTTAGACTTAGCAGATAGTGCCTTTTACCCATAAGCCACTCTACTAGCCACTGTCAGCCCACACTCAGTGGCCACAAAGATGTCTTTCCATGTGCAGAGGAATCTGGGTTGACCAGGTGTCACTCTGGATGGAGTCTGGACCATTTTTGCCTCCCTGTCAGAATGAGCCAAACTCAGCTCAATTCCGCAGCTGGTCAGTTCAGTCTGTTCAGACTTTCTGTCTGTTTCCTTGTTTCCTATCCTCAGAACAGTGCAGATTGTAGAGCTGACTGACCTGGTGTGGCATGGATGACATGCTTCCTGTCACAGCACATTGAACCCTCAGTGGGCACAGTGGGCGGCAGTAAGAACAGGGGCATGTGGTCCCTTTGATGAGCTGCATAAGAATCGCCCACTGTCTGCATCCGCCCCTCCACAGCACCATGTGCAAAGCTCCCCATGTCTGCAGGGAGGGACAGAGCCCCGGTCTTGTGGCAGACCCCTCCTTCCATGGTCTGTCAGTGTGGGTGGGTGACAGCACCCTCCCGTCTGGCCAGGAAGCAAACAGTCTTTCTGCATCGGGGTGCCTGTCTCCAGGGGCAACCGATGAGCAAAGAATGGTGTTCTTTATGGTAGACTAGTCTGTGGATGGTTCATCTTGGGGGGCAGGAGGGGGGGCAGGAAGCCCAGGCATACAGTACTGTCCTTCAGTAGGGGCCTGGGACATAGAAGTTTCCTGGACCCCAGTCCAGGTGTGCAGCCATGGATGCAGGCTCTGGGTATAAGGGTGGGATAGAGCTGTCAGAAAGTACACCTGGGGTGGCCACCAGCCACTCACCTACCTGCTGCTCCACAGCTACTTTACACCTCCAGAACACTCACCAAACACAGCCCTGAAAGCCTTTGGTTTTCTCTCTCAGAAATCAACGACCGAGAACAGAAGTTACATGCTCTTAAGGAGGTGCTGAAGAAATTCCCAAAGGAAAACCACGAAGTCTTCAAATATGTCATCTCCCACCTGAACAAGTAGGTTCCATGCTGCTGGGTGGTTTTCCTCCTGTAATAAACAGGCATCTTGAGTTAGTTAACTGAGGGTGAAGGCCAGCGGGGCCCACCCTCTGCTGCAGTGGCCAGTGGCATAGCCAGGGCCCTTGGCATCCTTAGTTTCCATTCTGGCTCAGACTCCAAGCCCCCGGGAGGGGGGTGGTTCTGGCAGGTGCTGGTGCCTTTAGAAACTTCACAGAAGCAAAAGTTTCCAGAGCTTCTCACAGCTGCTCCCTGTCCATGTCTCCGGTGGACTGGTGTGAGGTAGAACACATATCAGGAGGGGCCTGGGGATGGAAGGTTTGTCCGCTCATGGTAAGCCTGTTGGCAGACGGGTAGTTTTTGGAACCATGCACTAACTTCCTGCCCATCCCAAACACCATCACCACTTTGGTTGATGGTCTGTGCACTGCACCTTCCAGGGGCATGTAGGGCCTCCCTGTGTCCTCCTCAGAGCTAGTGGCAGGGTCAGCTGAGGGCTAGGAGGCAAGGAAGCCTGTGCAGATCTGACCTGGCTTTGCTATCACCTGCAGAGTCAGCCACAACAACAAGGTGAATCTTATGACCAGTGAAAACCTGTCCATCTGCTTCTGGCCCACCCTGATGCGGCCCGACTTCAGCAGCATGGACGCACTCACAGCCACACGCTCCTACCAAACCATCATCGAGCTCTTCATCCAGCAGTGCCCCTTCTTCTTCTACAACCGGCCCATCAGCGAGCCTCCAGGGCCTGCACCTGGCTCCCCCTCAGCTGTGGCTCCCACTGTCCCCTTCCTCACCTCTACACCTGCTACCAGTCAGCCGTCGCCTCCCCAGTCACCTCCGCCAACCCCTCAGTCCCCAGTGCAGCCACTGCTCTCCTCTCAGCTCCAAGCCGAACACACGCTGTGAGCCCCCCAGTCCAGGAGGCGGGAAAACCAGTTGTCTTCTTGACAGGGTGCCACTTGGCCTTGGACAAAATCAGGTCCCCTGGGGAGGAGGTCGCAGCCAAGCGCCTTTTTAAGACTTGAGTGGTGTCACACTAGCCAGGGTCCACCATGGCTGGGCAGTCCAGCACCCTGCAGCCTGCTCTTCACCTGGCAGTGGCAGGCTGTGGGGCCCTGCCCTTGGCCTGGCCACTCTGAGGACTGAACCGACCAGACAGCGGCCCAGCACGCACACTGCTCCCTGGACCCCTTGCCCAGCCTGTCTGCCTGCACCAGCGTCAGGGCCCCGACGTCGGGACATCACCCCAGCCTCTGCCAGGGGCAGAGGTTATACCCCAGCAGGGCTGGCCCCTCTAAAGAGGACGACACTTCCCAGTTTGTCCTCTCTCATTTTCCATACCTACACACACCTGCAGAGGGGTCCTTGGAAACGTGGGCTCTGGCTCTGCTACCCCACAGTCCACGCTGGGGCACTGGCATGGCCCATCAGCACAGCAAGACGAGAGCTTTGTGCCTAGACCCAGTGTGTGGCTTCCCTCCAACCCCTTCCCAGGCTTCTGATCCATTCCGTGCAGCAAAGGAACACTGGAAGAAAGATGGAGCCCTCACAGAGACAGAAGAGCAGGAAGCACGGGAAGAAAACAGACCTCAAGTCTCCACTTCCACCTGCCAGGTGGCCACTGGGTGAAAAGCCCCCTTGTCTGTGTGTAACACCTGGGCAGTGACTGCAAACCCCCTGGGCCCCCGTAGACCCACCCCCGGAGAAGACAGCCTTTGGAGGGATTGTTGGCGAGGTCCCTACCCCTACTGCTAACCAGCACACTCTACAAACACTACATACATAGAAACACTGCAGGTGTGTACACACAGCACCCAGGTTGGCATGCTTGGTGTTGAAGTGGGTTCATTTCATCCCATGCTGTAGCTGGAACCAGCAAGGGTATCTGGGACATGGGCAGGTGTGGCACCTTCCAGAAATGAGCATCTGGTTATATGCAGAGAATCCTGTTCTCAGGCAGAAGCACCGTGCTGGCTTGTCCCCACCCCACCCCACCCCAGCAGCCTCCCCACTCTGCTGCTGATGTGATAGCCCTAGTCGGCTCCTGCCTCTGCCTCCTCTAATCTTAGCACTGGGCCATGAAACCTGACACTAAGGTACCCTGGGCGTAAGAAGGCATGGGTCGCACAGCACTGCCTTGGGTCTCACCATTGCACTTTAGAAACAGCATGTGGGGGTGTTCCCAGGGTCCCCGGGTGGACTCCCACCCTGCCTTTTCCTCTGTAGGGCAGGAGGATGACTGGCCCTTGGCCACGGGTCCTGCCCTAGAGAAGCTGGCTGTCTCCCTGTCTAGTACTTGGCAACCTAAGGTGCTTGCAAACACTACGCTGCCCCTGCAAAGTGTAATCTCCAAGACCAAACCAAACCCAAGGTACAAACGTGTCCTACGTAAATGTTTTCCCCCCCGGAGGGTCTGTGTTGGGTGCTGTAGGCCTGGGATCAGCAGGAACGTAATGTGTATTGTGTTCACCGAGGTCAAAGACAGTCCCCAGCCCTGACTTCATGCCCTGAGCCCCATGCTATTGAAATGGCTTCCATTCAGTAGCTTCGATGTTGGGTCTTCAAGGAGATGGAGGCAGAGCCATCCTGCCATGAACAGAGTTCTGACCCAGGCCCCCTGTCTGAGGCTGCTGCATGTGCCTATATGTAGTGTCAGCAGTGAGGAGCAGGTTGAGAGGCCGGCACATGGCCAGTAGAGCCCTGCCAACACCAGGCTGGAGCACCTCACTCCTGCTGCTTGAGTGACCGTGGCAAGGTGTCCTGGGGACCTACAGGAGAGAGAGCACTCAGGGCTTGGGTGGGTGTGCTGTCACAGGCCTCAAGGGGGTGGCCAGGTCAGCTGCTGCCCTACCTGGAAAGCAGCCCTGGAGGTGACATCAGCCTAGTGCCACCCAACACCACCAGAGCTCCCAGGGCTGGGTTTTGTGCTGCACATTGGGTGGTAGACAGTCCCGCACTGTCTCACCCTTCGCATCTCGGCCTTTGAAGGGACGTGGGAAGGTCGGTGCCATGTCTGTCCCTGTGCTCTCCATTTTCCCCAGGAGAGGCAGGCGGCAGCGGCGGCAGCAACAGACTTATAGAACCTTCACACTGTCTACCACTCCGTGGGGTGAGCCCTCTTGTGATCTGTGCCTGCACCCTCTTGAGGACCCCACAGGGTACCTTGTACTCTGCCCCCAGACTCTAAGACTTCACAGTGGGCCAGCTGCAATCCTCATTCCCCAAAGTCATCTACAGATGGCAGGTCCAGGAGGGGTGGTTCTCCATTCCACATCCACCACATGTGCATGGGAGGGGCGGGGACTGTGCCAGCTAAGGGTGCCACAGAGAGGTCACACAGAGGCCTAGATGGTCCCTTACCTTCCACCCCAGCCATGAAGCCACCCAAGTAGTGGAGCCAGGACGTAAGTTATTGTTCACATTAAAGAATCATGTTCCCTGTGTACATTTTAAGCAAAGGAAACGTCTCGGGATGGTATGGGAATAAAACTTGTTTGAAAATTTGGAATAGTGCTGCTCTCGGCCTCTTTTTCTGGTACTTGTATTTTCACGTGTTTTATGATCTTTATATGTGTTGGATTAACAAATATTTTGAGTTTCCTGAGAACGAACAGGAACGTTAATGGTATTGAAGTGTGTTAGTAGTCTGGCTGTGTGCCCAAACTTCTGTTTTGCAGCAAAAGTGGAAACCTGTCTGTAAAGCGAGTGTAACAATGATTTGCTGTGTCGTGGCAGCTCGAACCAGGACCTCTCTAGTTGGCGTTAGGAATGTCTGCTTCATTTCCAGCCTTTTTTTTTTTTTTTTTTTAAAAAAAAAAAAAAAAAAAAAACAAGTCATGGGTTTCCGAGGCTCCTGCCTGTTTAGTGCATGGGCGGCCATCCTGGCAGCCAAGGCATCTCTGACGGAGGTGTTTTTGTTTGGTTTTGTTTTTTAAAATCATGTATTTGCTACAAAGTATTGTACTTGTCTCAATGGGAATGGTGTAAAAAAAATGAAAAGGCCTTATGTGATATGTACCATAGTTAATAAATCAATCTTGTTAAAATAAAAACACAGGCCTGAGAGATATGAAGGGCTGCAGTCTCCAGTGCAGCCTGGGGGTCAGCTAGGGGCAGCCTGTCCCCCAGTCACCCTCTGCAGCAGTGTCCTCCAGGACGGAAGTCTGAAGGCCAGCCCCCCACCGGCCAAGGTGAGATGCCAGTCCATGGAGTCAGCCTGTTAAACCATCTACAAGAGCAGGTGTGGCCGCCTTCCAAAGAAACCACCACCAAAAACATTTCCACCCACCCCAGTAATCCTAGGACTGGGTATACTAAGGCAGTCATCCATGCTGGATCTACCTTACCTGTTTGTTACTTGTGTGATCTCTACCTCCCAGGTGCTACTCAGAGACCAGTGGTTTGGTTTTGGGGGAGGGGGGTTTGTTTGAGGTTTTGGGGGTTTTTTTTTGGTTGGTTGGTTGGTTGGTTGGTTGGTTTTTTGAAGTATTAGGGTTTTGGGGGGGTTGTTTGTTTTTTGGTTTTGGGGGTTGTTTTGTTTGTTTGTTTTGAGACAGGGTTTCTCTGTGTAGCCCTGGCTGTCCTGGAAGTCTGTAGTCTAGGCTGGCCTTGAACTCAGAGCCATCTGCCTCTGCCTCCTGAGTGCTGTGATTAAAGATGTGCGCTACCACTGCTCAGCTTGGTTTTTCCTATGGCAGGGGCTCAGAAACTTTTCATACAAGATGTCTCTTTTCAGCCTTGTGACCATAACAGACATGGTCCCACCAATGGATAGGGAGACACCTTCAGGCAGCCTCAAACAAGACAAACCTATCATTACCTCTGCTAAGTGTGAGTTACAAGCAGTTGTGAGCTACCCGATAAACTGAACTTGGGTCCTCTGCAAAAGTAGCAAGCTTTCTTAACCCCTGAGTCATCTCTCCAGCCCTAAGTTTTAGTTTTTTGAGACATGATATGAAAGATTTTTATACGAATGTTTGTGAGTAAATGCAGTACCTGTGGGAACAAGAAGAGGGCATCGGATCCCCTGGAACTGGAAGAGTCGTTAGCTGTCTCACATAGGTGCTGGGAAGAGGATTCTGATCCTCTGTATAAGCACTCCGGGCCACTAAACCATCTCCAGCCCCAAGATATAATATGTAGCCTAGATTTCTGTATTCCATGCAACCCTCCTGCCTCAGCCTCCTGAGTCCAGAGTTCTGGAGGCATGTCTGTGGCTTGTCTGCTCATCCAGAATGCCCTCACCTTATTCCAGGCTGGTGAGGTGGCTCATAGGGTAAAGGCACTTACCACCAAGCCCTGAGGACCTGCGTTTGATCCTTGGGACACTCACAGTGGAAGGAGAGAAGTGATTCCCACGAGTTGTTCTTTTTGTTCTTTAATCTAGTAGAGCCTGTGTTGGCCAGGATCTCAATATATATCTTAAAGTAACCTTGATTTGATTCTCCTGCCTCCACCTTCCCAGGTTCTGGAATTGCAGGTAGGCCACTCACCCACCCCTGGCTGGGAAGCTTCTCTAATGTACTTGATTTAGGATTATTTAGGTAGTCTCCACCCATTTAATCCAGAATCCCAGAGCATGTATGTGCCAGGCCCCGGGGAGCACAGGCACAGCTCTGCCTGCCCAGAGCCCACTCCCAATGGAAGAAGCAAACCTCCTCTGATGTCAGTTGCAACTCCAGCTGTGTGTATGCCTGCTGTGACCAAGCAGACCAGTGGGCCTTCAAGAAGGCCTCCATGGGGAAGTGAAAAGGAAGGGACCAGGAGAAGAAAGAACACACACACAGTCGGGGCCACAGAGCTGCTCAGTGGTTAAGAGCATATACTGCTCTTGCAGAGGACCCGAGTTCAGTTTCCAGCACCTACAGCAGGCTGCTAACTACCGGTTCTTGCTCTTCTGTCCTCCATCAGCCCCTGTACTCACATGTAACATACACATGATTTTAAAATAAATCCATAAAAAGAAAAGTAGCCAAGCCTGATGTTACAGGCCAGTCAGCCTAGCTACTCGGGCTGAGACAAGAGAAGTGCCTTTTCCAGGCCTGCCTGGGCACAGAGCAACTCAAGACTTAACAAGACTGTCTCCCAATAAAAAGTAATAGAAAGGGCTGGGGATGTTAAATGGTAGAGCATATACCTAGAATCCCCAAGTGAGGGGCTAGGGGTGTAGCTCGGTGGTAGAGTTTGCCTAGCATGCACAAGGCAGAAGGCTATGAGTTCAATCCTCAGCACAGCAAATAAGTGGCAAAATATTCCATAATGAACAGCAAAATCTTAAGCCAAATATGGAAGCTTATGCCCACAATCCCCACAATCAAAAAGCTGAGGCAGGAGGACTCTGAGTTTAAGGGCAATTTGAAACCTGATCTCAAAAATAAAAATAAAATCACTAAGAACGCCAGTAACCAGGGATAGAGACTATCAGAGCCCAAGCCAGAAAAGATTTGAGTGAATCCCAGCCTGGGGTGCTGAGCTGAGAGCTGACTGAATTAGCACACAGTGGGAATGTGAGCACTGAAAAGAGAAGTGGCGTTCTGCACATCCTGGAGGTCCAGGCAACAGACTCCGTTGAACACCAATCGCATGCACCTGTAAGAACCGGTGCAGGAGATGCCAGGATTGGCATCAGTCCGAGCCTGCAGAGAATGCGTTGCCTTGTTCCCTGTGGCCACCAGGGGTCAGCAGAGCATTGTCCTGCCCCGTTGCATGCGGAGTACTGAAGTCAAGGTTGGGGACTTTCTGTGAAGAAAGCAGGATCTGCAGAAGTGACCTGGGTCTGGCAGCCTGGGAGGAAGCATGTTCTAAAAACTGGGCCTAGAATCGGTGTCTCACGCGGCATCCGAGAGGACGGGAATGACTACTTCCATCATTCCCCCCTTCTCAGTTGGACAATTCATCCTTCACCCCCTCACCCCCACCCTAGTACCTGCCACTCAGTTAACGGGAGGTCGGGCCAGGCCACACGGAGCTTTATAGACAAAGGAAATAAATTAAGGCTGAGCATTGGGGAGGCTGGGGCAGGAGGAGCAGAAGTTTGAGGCCAGCGTTGGTTACACAAAACTTTGTCTCAAAAAATAGCAACCAAAGGGCTAGTTACTGATCGGCAGGTGAAAGTGCTTGCCAATGCGCCTGACATCCTGAGTTCAGTCCCTAGGACCCACATGGTAGAAGATGGACTCCCTCTGACTTCTACACACATACACAATCAATCGAGGCTGGAGAGGTGGCTCAGAGGTAAAAAGCACTTGCTGTTCTTCCAGAAGACCTGAGGTTCCTGGCACCCATGCTGGGCACTCACTTCCCTGCAGGGGATCTGATGCCGCCTTCTGGCCTCCAAAGGCATTGCACACATGACAAACTTTTACACACGCATATATAAATAAAAATAATAAAAATAAACCTTGGATCTGGAGACATGGTTCAGTGGTTCAGAGCACTGGCTGCTCTTATAGAGGACCCAGGTTGGATTCCCAGCACCTACATGGTGGCTCACAGCTGTCTGAAATTCCAGATCCAGGTGATCCAATGCCTTCTGGGCTCCGAGGGCAAGCACATGGTTCACAGACACACATTCAGGCAAAACACCCCTATACATAAAATTAATAAGTAAAAATTTAAAAATCAATAAATTTGACTATGGTGTGTTGCATGAATCCCACATGGTCTTATAATAAAAACCCATATTGGGGTAAATGCTGAAAGATCAGAGAGACAAAGGAATAAGCCACTAGAGAAACTTCTCACCACTACTGAATCCTCAGGCCAAATGGAAGGCGAGATCCTATCTCCACAAATCCTCTGACTGCAGGCCTCTGAGTCCTCAGCCAAAAGGGGCTTATATACCTCAGGTCTTATATACCTCTCTCTGCCCATCCATTCCACTTCCTTCCTAGTGCTGGTATTAATGGCGTGTGTGCTTTCCAAATACTGGTAGCAAAGGCATGTGATCTTGAGTGCTGGAATTAAAGGTGTGTGACTCCCAAGTACTGGGATTAAAGGTGTGTGCCACCACTGCCTGGCTCTGTTTCTCTCCTGGACTGAATCAATCTCATGTAGGCCAGGGTAGCTTTGAACTCACAGAGATCCAGACGGAGCTCTGCCTCCCGAGTGCTGGGATTAAAGGTGTGTGCCACCACTGTCTGGACTCTGTGTTTAATCTAGTGACTGGCTGTGCCCTCTGGTCCTCAGGCAAGCTTTATTTGATACACAATATATCACCACAGTGGTGACACACAACTGGAATCCCATCACTCAGGAAGCAGAGGCAGGTGGATCTCTGTGAGTTTGAGGCCAGCCAGGGTGACATAGTGAGCTGCTGTCTCAAAACAACAACAAATAATAATAAGTCTAGGGGCTGGCATGCAGCTCAGATGCTAGAGCACTGGCCTTGTGTGCATGAAGCTCTGGGTTCGAGCTCCAGGACCCAACACAGTGTGGTGGAGCACACCTCTAATCCCAGTAGTGTTTGCCAGGCATGCAAGCCTGAAAACCTGATCCCCAGAACCCATGAACAAAGCCAAATGCAACCTGTAATCCCAGCGACCCTACTGCGAGAACCCAGGCAGAGGCAGGGGAATCGCCCAAAAGCTCATGGGCTAGCTTGCCTGGCATACCACGCATGGCAAAAACAAGCTTCTGCTTGAAGGTGGAAGCTGTCCTCTGACCTTCGGCTGCCCTCTGGCGATCCCAGACGGAACTTCGGCTGCACTACCAAACTTCCTCCCAAGCAAAGGCCTTGCAAGTTGTCACCGGCTCCCCAGGCTTCGCTCTGCCACACCCAGCTCCAGTCGCCAGCCAATCCCGCCAGCAATACCTTTGAACTATCACATGAATCTGACAGACGTGGTGGCGCACGCCCTTAATCCCAGCACAGGAGGAATTCTGTGAGTGTGAGACCAGCCTGGTCTACACATACGGAGTTCCAGGCTAGCCAGGGCTATACAGAGGGAGACTCAGACTCAGAAAGACGGAAGCGGGGAGAGGTCTCATGGCCTTTCAGGCCATCTCGCATCCTGCTCTTTGCCTGGTGGGCCTCATCCACGCTGAGACCTTGCTGCAGAATTCTGCCAGCGGGAGGCCGGAAACACAGACGTGGGGAAACTGGACCGACGCCCCAGCTCCTCCCCGCCCGGCCTTGCTTGGTCACGTGTCAGTCTAAGCTGGGAAGAGAGAGGAGTGCCAGGGGAAGGACTCCCCCACACACATTCCCTTCCCACCTTCGCTTTGCCAGACCGGCCCTCGAGGAGCCCTGCCCTCGGCCCTCCCTCGGGATTTCTCAGACCTTCCTTTGGAGCCAATGCTGGAACACACAGCTGCTAGCAGGCTCGGCAGCTGCAGCAGGACCTCCCGGGTCACAGATGGGATGGACGGACGGACACACATACACACACACACACACACACACACACACACACACACACACACATACATACACACACACACACACACACACACACACACACACACCCCGAAATGGAGCATGTGTCTACAGGTTTGTGACTCTGAGAGTAGAGTTGTGTGTTTGAGGACACACGTAGCTTTGGGAGCAAATAAATTCCCAGCATGCTTCGTATTCCAGGGCAGCCAAATTCTGCACAACTCAGCACTTCCGACACTTTTTGCCCAGTTTCTTTGTATTTTTATGAGACTCCAAAAGTTTTTGATCCGCAAGGTAAATGAATATTGCCATATTTGAAATTGAAAGCTGAGAAATGTATTTTAAAATAGACAAATCAGGCTGGAAGCTAGCAAGGTCCAGGTCAGACAGGGCTACAAAGATCCTCTGTCCCAAAAAAAAAAAAAAGAAGCCAGGTGGTGGTGGCCCAAGCCTTTAATCCCAGCACTCAAGAGGCAGAGGCAGGCAGATCTCTGTGAGTTCGAGGCCAGCCTGGTCTACAGAGTGAATTCCAGGACAGCCTCCAAAACTATACAGAGAAACCCTGTCTGGGGAAAATAAATAAATAAATAAATAAATAAATAACAGAGGGGGGGGGAGGGAGGGAAGGAAGGGGGGAGGGAGGAAGAGAAACTGGGCAGAGTGGAGTCCACATTTAATCCCACCACTTGGGAGGCAGAGGCAGGCAGATTTCTGTGAGTTCAGGCTAGCCTGGTCTACATAGAGAGTTCTGGGCCAGCCAAAGCTATGTGTATGTGGCTTAGTGTAATTAGAATCCACCTAGTGGAGTTGGCTGCGGCATACCTCAATGGTAGAGGTTTGCCTAGAGTCCTCCAGTGAAAGGCTGGGGATACGGTTCAATGGTAGAGTGAGGGTGAGAGGCTATCGTGGAGGAGGCCCTGAATTCCATCCCCAGCACCACAGAAATAGTTGTGGTGTGTGTGGGGGGGGTGGGTATCCCATTTACAAGTTAAGATAGACATAAACCTGGGGAGAATGTATTTTACTTTTTCCCAAGATAGGGACTAGAACCTAGGACCTCGTGCATGTTGGTCAAGGTCTCTACCACTGAGCGATGCCCACCCCACCCCCAGCAGTGGGAAAATGTATTTTCAAATACCAAAAACTTCAGTGAGAGCCGTGGCATTGTTTTCCACTTTCACATCTTGCTAATGGTCTATTCACAGGAAGATGAGGAGTCCTTGGGGCTGCGTGAGAAGAAAAAATCAAGTATGGGCTCAGGACCCCCCACTCCAAGGCCAAGTCCTCAGCACCAAGGAGATTTGCCCCAGAGGGACAGAGGAATGGCATGAGGGACAAAGACAAGGTAGGGGATGAGGGAGAAGGGGAAGGGAACAGGGGAGAGGCGCAGGGGATTTGTCCCGGAAGGGGACAAAGGACCGCCTCTGGATGGAGAGGAGACAGACGAGTCACATAGGAAAATGGCGGCTTATTAAAGGTACAAGAGGAAACGCCATGTTAGGATGAGGTTTTCATTTTATTTATTTATTTGGTTGGTTGGTTTGGTTTTGGGGTTTTCGAGACAGGGTTTCACTGTGTAGTCCTGGAACTCTCTCTGTAGACCAGGCTGGCCTCGAACTCAGAGGCATTGTTTTAATCGGGTGTGGTAATTAGGGCAGCCAAAGGGGACTTTTGATTGCTGGATTTAACACTTTGATAGTTGGATCTTGGTAGTCAGCCTCAGGAAGAGGAAGGCCAAATAAGGGATAGGCCTTGGTGGCTAGCTCTAGGAATGTGATCTGTTTTTAGCAAGGCAGAGGGGGTGGGGAGAAGGGCAAGGCCCGCCAGAGCCGCATGCTCCAGTGGGCTGGTTAGAGTCCCTTCACTGTGTTTCCTGTGATCTATGGAAGCAGCCTGGACAAAACTCCACCGGTGGCCCAGCGAGATGGCTCAGTCAGTGGAAAGGGCATGTTCCACGGGCAAGCCGTATGAGGGCTTGAGTACAAGCCCTTTCGCTCGCCGCTCTGACGTAGGGTCTTAGGTGACAGCGAGGTTATGAACGCCCACAGTCCAGCTACTGATGAGGTCTGCGTGTGTTTGTGCTTGACCATAAGCTGCCTAGGGGATGGTGGCATAGCTCGGTTGGTAGAGCGCTTGCCTAGCATGCACCAAGCCCTGGGTTCGATCCCGGGCATGGAAAACACAAGCGTGGTGGTGGCACTCACCTGCCATCTACACCAGTGGAAAGTGGAAACAAGAGAATCAGAAGTTCAAGGTGATGACCCCAGCTACATAGTAAGTTCGAGGCCAGCCTGGACGTCTTGGTTAGTTGTTGTTGTTTTTGTTGTTGTTGTTTTTTTTTTTTCAACTTGACACAAGCCAGGGTCATCTGGGAAGAGGGGGCTTCAATTAAGAAAATGCCTCCATTGGATTGGCCTGTCGGCAAGTCTCTGTGATCGTTTTCTTAATTAATGATTGATGTGGGGATACCCAGCCCACTGTGGGCGGTGTTACCACTGGGCAGATGGTCCTGGGCTGTGTAAGAAAGCAGGCTGCTCGTTAAGGAAGGGAATGGCTCAGTTACCTTTAGCCTACTGGCTATGGGTGGGATAGGACCTCTATTGGTCTTTTCTGTATCGAACACACAGATTGCAAGCCCAGTGCCACTTTGAGCAATTAACAATGCAGCTCACACACAATTGAGCCTGTATGAAAATGAGTATTCAGAGTATATATACTCTGGTATACTCTGAGTATACTCTGGTAATGCCTGGGGGGCGCTCACCAACCTAAGACAGAGTGCCTGTGTGGCCTGGGCAGGCGTCTCCATGACGGGTAAGGTGACCTGCTGACGTCCCATGCAACCTAAGTCAGAAGCTCATTTTTTTTTATAAATTTATTTATTTATTTTTTAAATTACACTCATGATATTCATTAATTACATTCATGATATTAATCACATTTGTGGTATTCATAGATTACATTCGCAGTATTCAATTATATATATATATATATTTTTTTTTTAAATTTTAAATGCCAAATGTCATTTATTGAAGGAGGGAGGAGATCTTAAATACAGGCTTACAGCACAATGGGAGGACCCCGGAGGGCAGAAGTTCGCTACTGATGTTTTACAATCTTGCTTCTAATCTGTTAACACCCATTATTCAGGATACACAGACAAGGAACTTCTCTTAAGCATTCAGGAGGGTGGAACTTGGCAGGGAATTGGCATAGGGAGGATCTCAAGGTCAAGGTGCGCAAGCAAGGCAGCAGTTACCCAAAACGGGGGCCAGGGCCCTACAGGTCCCCCTTTTATTAATAGATGAGCAGAAGCTCATTTTTTAGTAAAAACTCAATGGCTTTTCTTGCACAAAGTTCCAAAGTCCCACAATCCCCCCCAAAACAACATGGTCAGGGCAGTCGCAGCAATGCCCTGCTCCCTAGTACCAACATGGCTTAGTTAGGGCTTCTGTTGCTGTGAGGAAACACCATGACCAAAGTAACTCGGGGAGGAAAGGGTTGATTCTGTTTACACTTCCACATCACTGTTCATCACTGAAGGAGTGAGGACAGGAATTCAAGCAGGGCAGGATCCTGGAGGCAGGAGCTGATGCAGAGGCCATGGAGGGGTGCTGCTTACTGGCTTGCTCCTCATGGCTTGCTCAGCCTGCTTTCTTATAGAATCCAGGACCACCAGCCCAGGAATGGCTCCACCCATAACGGGCTGGGCCCTCTCCCATCAATCAATAATTAAGAAATGTCTTATGGGCCAGGCGGTGGTGGCGCACGCCTTTAATCCCAGCACTCGGGAGGCAAAGCCAGGAGGATCTCTGTGAGTTCGAGGCCAGCCTGGACTACAAAGTGAGTTCCAGGAAAGGCGCAAAGCTACACAGAGAAACCCTGTCTCGAAAAGCCAAAAAAAAAAAAGAAAAAAGAAAAAAGAAAAAAGAAATGTCTATGGCCAAGTATTTTTATTTTAATGTACATTGGTGTGAGAGTGTCAGATCCCCTAGAACTGGAGTTACAGGCATTGTAGGCTGCCATGTGGGTGCTGGGAATTGAACCCAGGACCTCCAGAAAAGCAGCAAGTGCTCTTAATCGCTGAGCCATCTCTCCAACCCCCTACCGCCAGGTCCTATGGAGGCATCTTCTCAATTGAGGTTCCCTCCTTTCAGACGACTCTAGCTTGTGTCAAGTTGATGTAAAACTATCCAACAGCCCCTCCCCAAGTTACTCTTGGTTATGGTGTTTATGACAAGACAGAGAACAACCTGAGGCATTGGGCTACCTCTGGTTTTTTTTTTAATTTTTTTAAGATTTATTCATTATGTACACAGTGTTCTGTTTGCATGTATCCCTGCAGGCCAGAAGAGGGCGCCAGATCTCATTACAGATGGTTGTGAGCCACCATATGGGTGCTGGGAATTGAACTCAGGACCTCTGGTAGAGCAATCAGTGCTCTTAACCTCTGAGCCATCTCTCCAGCCCCCCCTCCCTTTTTTTTTTATTAGACAGAGTTTCTCTGTAGTTTTGGTGCCTGTCCTGGATCTCGCTCTGTAGACCAGGCGGGCCTCGAACTCACAGAGATGCACCTGGCTCTGCCTCCCAAGTGCTGGGATTAAAGGTGTGAACCACCACCACCGCCTGCCCGGGCTACCTCTTGAGGCTGGCACGTCCCCTTCCTGGGGCCACAGAGCCAACGTGCCTTTAGATATATTAGTTAGAGTCTCTGTAGCTGTGAGGAAACACTGTGACCAAGAGTAACTCGGGGAGGAAAGGGTTTATTCTGCTTACACTTGCACATCGCTGTTCATCATTGGAGGAGTCAGACAGGAACCCAAACAGGGCACGCTCAAGGCACCTGATGTTCTGGGGGTGTTCAGAGCTGAGAGATGGTGTAGGATGGCCTGTGGGAGGCAGAAGGCCCTGGGTTGTACACCCAGGTCCCTGCCCTGGGTGGGGGGATTACAACAGCCTCTCCATTTCCACTGATTACTTAATTTGGTTATTTTATATGAATTAGGCTTTAGGAAAGGAGGAAGAGGAGGATGGGAGGGAGAGGCACAGGGTGGACCCACCCTCTCGGCAAGATGCTTATTAATGCAGCAGCATGGTGGGGGTCTTAAGATTCAGATCCCCCCCCAGACAAAGCAAGGGGCCTTCTTTTTATGTATTTCCCTATTGACAGTTTTTCTTCTTCTTTTTAAACTGGCTTGTTTATGCATGGGGTGTGGAGGGGGTGCGTGTGTGCTGTAGTGCACCAACGCAGGACAGGACGGAAAGTCAGGGGTCAGTTTTCTTGTCGCCCTGGGGGCTTGGGGTTCCAGCTCAGGTCATCAGATACGACAGCAAATGCTCTTAACCACTGAACCACCTCTGGCTATTCTTTTTTTTTCATTTTCTTTCTTTCTTTTTTTTTTCAATGTACATTGGTGTTTTGCCATGGTGTCGGGTCCCCTAGAATTGGAGTCACAGACAGTTGTGAGCTGCCATGTGGGTGCTGGGAATTGAACCTCAGTCCTCTAGAAAAGAAGCCAGTGCTCTTAACTGAACTATCTCATCTCTCCTGCCCCTCATTTTCTTTCTTTCTTTTTTTTTCTGTTATTTTGTTTCATTTGTTTTTGAAACAGGGTTTCTCTGTGTAGCCCTGGCTGTCCTGGAACTCACTCTGTAGACCAGGCTGGCCTCGAACTCAGGAATTCTGCCTGCCTCTGCCTCTGCCTCTAGAGTGCTGGGATTAAAGGCTCTTGCCACCACCGCCCGGCTTGGCAAAACACTCTTAAACACAAAATCAAATGAACACAGATGTGGTGGTGCACACCTTTGATCCCAGCACTCCGGAGGCAGAAGCAGGTGGATCTCTGTGAGTTCGAGGCCAGCCTGGTTTTCAGAGTGAGCTCTAGGACAGCCAGGGCTACAAAAAGTAAGGGGGCCTGGTTAACGTGTGACTGTTAAAGCTGAGCAAGGGGCCAGCAAGATGGCTCAGTGAGTAAAAGCACTTGCCACCAAGCCTGCCGACCTGAGTTCAATCCCCAGGGCCTATACGGTTGCAGGAGAGACCAACCGTCACCGCTTGTCCTCTGACCTCCACATGCATGAATAAATAAATCAATGTAATAAGAAAATATTTGTAAAGTGGTGGGGGCTAGAGAGGTGGCTTAGTGTTTCAGAGCGAGTCCCCAGGACCCATGTTGGGAGATCTGTAACCCTCTGTAACTTTAGGTCCCAAGATCTAACACCCTCTTCTGGACTCTTCCAGCTACACACACACACACACACACACACACACACACACACACACACACTTGGACCCACCATGTTGACTCTGTCTCCTGGGTTAGGGTTAAAGGTGTGTGGCACCAGCGCTGTGCTTGGCAGTCCTTTTATTTATGGTTTTTAAGTAATCCGTGGCGGTACCTGCCTGTAATCTCAGCACTTGGGAGAAGGAGTCACGAGGATCAAGAGCTCCAGGCCAGCCTGGGTTTCATGAGACCCTGTCTCAAATAAATAAGCAAGCAAACAAACAAATAAATAAATAAAACTAAATTGAGATGTGACCGTAAGACTCATCTGTAGTGGGGTGCTTCTGAGCTCAGGCAGGGAGCCCGGGTCTGTTCATGTCATCCCTGTGTTTAAGGCCTAGTTACCTGGGAGGCCTGTTTATTTCCAGGGTGCTCTACCGCTGAGCTGAACCCCCAGCATTGAGTTCATTCTTTCTTCTTTCTTTGTCTTCTGTTTACATTTTGTGACTGTGCATATGTGGGGGGGGGGGGGCACAGACGCCATGACACACCTGTAGAGGTCAGAGGGCAATCTCATATGATGCGCCTTCCCTTCCTACCGTGTTTGAGATGGTCCCTTGCTGTATAACCAGGCCAGGCCTCCAGCTCCCAGGAATCTCTTGCTGTGCCCTCCGGAGTGCTGGGATTGTAGAAATAGACCACTGCCTTTGACTTTATGCGAATTCTGGGGATCTGAACTCAGGTCCTCACGGTTCTGTGGCAAGCTTTACCCACTGAGCCATTCTCCCAGCCCAGCTGCTCTTTATTATGTTTGAGACAGGGTCTCACTCTGAATCCCAAACCGGGTCGGACTGGAACTCATTTCACAGCGCAGGCTTGCCTCCAATTTGTGCAACCCCCCTGCCTCGTTGTCCCAAATGCTGGGCTTAACGAATGAGAGCCACCACACCCCACTGACCCTGTTCTCATTTATGAAGCTAGGCGCCCACAGGTTGGGGTGCTAGTCCCAATGGGGAGCCACAGAGACAAGACCTGGGGGGCGGGCGGAGCTGGACTGTTGAGTTCCCTTAACAACTAAGACCTGGGTGGAGGAAGGGGTTAGGTGCCCGCCAAGTCCTGCCCTGAATGGAGGAGACTGGCATCCTGGAATTTTCTCCAGGGAAGGGAAATCGTCAAAGGCCTAGATGTAGGTCTCTCGAGAGGACACGGACGTCTGAGTGTCCATTCCTACTGAGCCAGATTGCCCCCAGGGTCTGCTGAGGGGCTCCGTCCTTTGAGGATGGCGATCGTGGTGGAATTCCAGGGTGGAGAGGCTTGACACTCGACCTGCCTGATGTGGTCCTAGGGTGAGACTACTCAGACACAGCGGGCTGCGGACACCAGGATGGGAACTATCCAGCAGGCAGAGGCGCACGGGCCGGCGCTGGGCGGGGCCTCCGTGGGCGGGGCGAGTACAAGCACCGCCCCTCGCCGCCGCTGTCCGTGGTCTCCAAGTCTGCGAGGCCGCCGTGGGCGCCGAGAGCCCGGAGCCCTAGCCCGCGCGCCCCAGGGTCTATGGAGCTGCCCCTCCACGCCACCCGGCCGGCCCCACGCCGCGCCCCGAGCCCACCCCGCGGCCAGGTAACCCGGTCGGGAGCCCTGTGGGTGCGCGACGCCTGAAGGCTTGGCGGGAGGGAGTGGGGACCCCTGGGTCCTGCCGGATTGTGGGGCCCAGACTCTGGTGACCTGGAGGCCACGGCATCAGGACGTCTGCACCGGCGGGATCCAGAGAGTGGTGCGTGGTTGTTGGGGTCCTGGTCACACAGGTTCAGGGCACTAGACGTCAACGCGTTTTGGGGAGGCTTGGGGGCCACCTGGATGCTGGGGACATGAGCGGCCTGGACACCTAATCGTGAAGAGGAAAGAGCCAGTTGGACACGTCCCTGGGTCTAGGGGATCTGGATTCCAGAACACCTGGGTCCCGAGTGTCGCGTCCATCCTGGAGTCACAGTGGCCAGCGGTGTCATGGGCCAGGGTCTCACACCCTGGTCTTTAGGGAGGAAGTTGTGGGTTGGAAATATTTAGCAACCGGGTCAGGTGGCGCCACCCCAGGGGCTTGAATGCTTCCTGGGCAGGATTTGGGGTGGGGTCCCTCTGTCCTCCCTGCCTCCTTAGTCCAGGCTAGGAAATGGGTGCAGCTGCGGACCTGGGGAGTGGGACGCCTGGGGGGTGGCTTTGGGGGACGGATCCCTGGGGTGTTGGGAAGCTTTGGGGGGAGGGATGGAGCCCGGAGCGTCGGGGCCCTGGCGAGGCTCCCGCCCCGAGCGCAGCTTGGGCATGCTTGGCACGCAGCGCGCGGGCCGGTCCGATCCGTATGCGCGCCGCGTGCGCCCATT
>CABHPQ010151528.1:0-12502 GCA_902168405.1 Peromyscus aztecus
CCCTTTTAGCCATCTCTTCAGGCCATATTAGTATTTTTAGTAGCAGACTTACAGGAACAACACAATAGTATTGGATAGCATGGGGGTAAATGACTATAAATCGATAAAACAAGGATTGGGAGTGTTGATAGGACAATTTTATAACTTGATTGTAGTGGTAATTACATAACTATGCATTTATCAACATTCAGAACAACACATACACAGAGGGAATTTTAGTGTATGTAAAGATAAACAGGAGTAAGAAAAAGTGAATGACCATAATTATATTCACTGAGTTTTTTAATTATTAGAGACTATTTGGGTGGACTTGGACATTATCAAATGAAACAATCTATTTTGAATGCATAGCCTCTACAATCCATTTCATCTCTGAAATTATCTTGTGATATATGTGTTATAAGGGTCCCCATGTGGGAAGACACATCAAAGTCATTGATGGCTTATTTCATCTTTACTGATAACGATGATAAAGATGACACACTACCTCTTGGGTGGATACAGCAGCTTTGTTAACAGAGCTCCATATCTGCTGTGCTGAGCAGGACCTGTGTAACTACATGCCAAGGAAACCAGCAAGATGACCCCATGTGCTTAGTTACTGCTGTAGAATTTTTCCAGTGGTTGTTGGAGGAATCCCTTCTTTTATTTGAATAAAATTTGCAGAGGGTATCAAGTGTCCTTCTGAGGAAGCATCATGTGAACCTGAAACTATTACATATTTGGAGGAACTTGAAATAGAATAAATCACAGCACATGTAGCTTTTACATAATTCTTAACAAACTTCTGCCAGTACCCAGTATGAAATGTAAGTATGCATTGAACATACTTTCAATCATAAGTCATTAATCATTAACATATTTATTCAAGGGCAAGAGGTAGCTACACAGGTATGAAGGTAAGAGTTGAGATACTCAGAAACCATGTAAAAACCACATAGGTTTGGAGGTCACCTGGAATCCCAGCACCTGGAAGGCAGAGACAGGGGCTTCCCCAGGGCAAGGGCTGGTTAGACCAGCAGGGTCTGCTCTAGGTTCAGCAAGAGATTCTATCTCAGATATAAAGAGAAGACAGAGGAGACTGACATCAACTTTGGACCTTCACAGATATGTGCATGAATGTACATTAGCATGTGCCCACATACATACATACTACACACATGCAAAATAAAAATAGCATATTTCTTTAGTTTTGGTATTTTGACTCAGTAGACCCGTGGAGGGATTCCCAGAAACAGATTTCACAAACTATAAAAATGAGCTGTGAAATGTCATAGAACTCAAGGAATCAGAGCTGAAGCAGACTGCAATGATCATCAGGCTGAAGTATATAAATGTACAGGTCTAAAACCTGAAGCTGTAAGAAGGAAAATGATGGGCTTGACATTGGACAAACCAGAACTTCAGGACTCAAGTCAACTGGGAAGCAATTTCAAGCATTAGCGGCTCAAAGTGAAATCCTAGGACAGCTTCAAAGAAGTTAATCAAGACATTTATAAGATTTCAAGTGTCAATATTTAGTTTTAAGTCCAATCATCAATAACGTTTAACACATCTACTCTTTATCATAAATATATACCAAAATGTTCTCAGAACTTGAATAAGTTGACCAAAAGTAAGATATATTATCCATCTTCTTCCATTTTAGTTTATTGTTGCTCACACATCTAGAATAGCATGGGGAAGAAGGAGATGCCTGATCTGTACCTGGCACTCAGTTGAGAGACAAATACATATATCCCCTGTCCATTTTACACCAGCAGACATGTTTGGGTCTGGATGCAAAACAAGAGTGGTGCGGGGAGACACAGTTACCATAAGGGCCTCACGTAATGTAAATGAGGGCAAAAAAAACCTTGATTTTATAAAAGGAAGTTTAACACATTCTTCTAGATAATTAAAATACACCTGAAAAAATAAATCTATCCATTTTTTATATAAAAACCATCACTGAACTCTTCTGAGTACTGTTCAATAGCAGACAAAGAATTGGTTGTGAATGCAAATAGCTTAAGTGCCAAGTCCCCGTCCCTCTTACAACTGTCCATTCAGGCCCCAAGGATACAGACTCTTCCTATGACATGGCAACTCCTTCCCACCAGCAGTAGCTTTGATAAGAAAGTCTCCTCAGATTTACCACTCAAACTTGTTTGCTGGTAACCGACCTTTGTTACTAAGGGACAAAACCTCACCGGTATAAAAGCACATGACAACTGTCCGCTAAGCATGACACACAATACCAGAGGACAGCATGAGCTTAGGGGTAGGTGGACCTGGCTTCTGACTGCTTTTCTTTCCACTTATTTCTCTAGTGACTGGAGCAGTCTCTTCACTTTCTTTGAAGTGCCCCCATGCAATGCCAGGGATGATACATGCTGTGTCTGATGTCATTGTAATAGTCCAAGCTGGGAATACTGGAAGTCAACTTTGTGGGAATACATCGAGAGAATCCACCAAGTGACTTCAAATGCAGAGGAAGTTACTCAAAAGCAGAAGAGTGGACACGCCTGACCCTGGACCACAGGCAGGACTGACAGACAGAACACTCATGTGGCATGTCAGTCTTTGAGAGGAGGACTCTAATGAAAACAGGGGTAGCAGCAAATGATTTATCCCTAAATCTCTGCCATCACATCAAGACTACAAAGTTTCCTTACTTAAGATCTATGAAACAAAACAAGATGAAGGCAAGTTTTGTAGGCTTTCTTAGCTGAAAGACACACAGTGATGTAAAAGCCACTCACCATTTCACCACACAAACATGATTACAGAAGTAACTCGGAGTGTCCCCCTGGACTCCCAGCACCCTCTTAGTCTCCCTTCAGGCCTGTTCACCTTAATCTAATCCCCCTAGGAAGCACAGTCAACACATCATTGTATAATCTTAGCGATTTCATTTATGCTTTTATATAAATACATCCATGTGTATTTTTATCTTGTATACTTATATATCCGCACTTAACAATTTTTTTTTTTTTGTTTCGAGACAGGGTTTCTCTGTGTAGCTTTGCACCTTTCCTGGAACTCACTCTGTAGTCCAGGCTGGCCTTGAACTCACAGAGATCCACCTGCCCCTGCCTCCTGAGTGCTGGGATTAAAGGCGTGTGCCACCACCGCCCGGCTATATCCGCACTTAAAATGAGAGTGGTTTTATATATTTGGGACTGAAACTGAGTTTTTAAATAATATGTTGTAGTCCTGTTTCCAGGTCAGTATTCCTTAATTATTTTTACTTTATTTTATTATTTTATTGTTTGTAATTGCCACATCTGGTGATCAAACCCAGGGCCTTGTGTGTGCTATACAGGTATTCTACCACTGAGGAGCACCCCAAAGTCTGTATTTATTTTAGAATTCCTAGATATCCGAGTTTACTCAGTCATTTCTCTATGAAGACACACATCCCACTCTCAGCTTCCTAACCAAGAGTACTAGAGAAAAGGAGGAGAGGACTAAGTGTCCTGACATCCTAGCTCAGGTAGAAGAGAGGGGAGCTCCCTTCCATTAAACATTCTTTTCTATAACAACAGGGAAAAAATGTTATTCTATCACTGTTAAGCATAGTTGAACTTCCAAGGACCAAAAGGACAATATTCCTACGAAGGGTACTGTGTCTGGTTAGCATTAAGGACCTACATTTCAGCCACATGCTGTCTGGGTATAACAGGGCATGTAGAAAGGCTACTTTTGCTGGCCTTCCTCTTGACCCAGAAACGGAGGGAGCAAGCAAAAGGTGTAGATGTAGAAGCATTTGCCAGACTAGAACAGATGTACAAAAAAAAAATGTATTAAAAGAAAACACAGTGTAAGGAGAGACAGAGTGTGCCTGGTAAATTCAGAGACAGACAAACAGACAGAGAGACACAAAGACAGAGACAGAGAGAAAGAAAAAATTCCCCTTGAGAAGGAATCAGTTCTTTTGTAATGGTTAAGAGCCATTACTCAGTCCTATCTCTTGTGACATTCCTGCAGGGTTCATAGCAATAAATAAGTGGGAATCTATCTTGCTGTCTCCTTACAGAGTTTGTGTTACTGCATCAGCCATCTGTCTTCAGACTGACCATTGAAGGCAAGGGTTGTGGGTCATTAGTAATGAAGCTCTATATGTTTGTATGAGACATCACAAGTGCTCCAGGTCGATGTCCAAGCCAGGTCTGATTCTTAAAGATTGGGAATTTCTACCTTCATTTGGGGCCCTTTGTCTCTACACTTCATAAACCTTCTAAGCAACTCAAGTCTTTGTTGTATGTATCATTCTAACCTCCAGGGAAGAGCCTCTCTAATGCTTCCTCTTGTTCTCAGTTCATACGAAATTATTTTCAGAAATGTCTGGGAAGAAAATGAAGGTACTGGCCACAGACTTGGAAGTCGCAGTTGTGATTACAAAAGAGGAGACGGAGGCAAAGAAGACCACACACTAGGAAGATGGAGGGGACCCAGTTTGAGAATCTTCTGCCTGTGGTTTTTTATAATCTGCCTGTTGTTTCCAGTTCTGTGTCTCCTAAGTGCCCTTTGTCCTCCTGAATGCCCCAAGATGGAGATTCAAGATATAATGTCTTCTCTACGCTTCTCAAGGCCAGCTGTGAATAAAATCTCTCCTCCCTCTAATTTCTGCCTCCTAGGGTTTCCACCAAGCTGAGAGCAATATAACTATAGATTTCCATGACAATAGGGAGCGTGTACAGAGATATAGGGTACAGAATCCTAATGCCTTCCCTGTAAGGGCTGTGTACAGAGATATAGGGTACTCTAGTGCCTTCCCCACAAGGACTGTGTACAGAGATATAGGGTACGCTAGTGCCTTCCCCACAAGGACTGTGTACAGAAATATAGGGTACTCTAGTGCCTTCCCTGCAAGGGCTGTGTATAGAGGTATAAGGTACTCTAGTGCCTTCCTCACAAGGACTGTGTACAGAGATATAGGGTACAGAATCCTAGTGCCTTCCCCACAAGGACTGTGTACAGAGATATAGGGTACTCTAGTGCCTTCCCTGCAAGGGTTGTGTACACAGATATAGGGTACTCTAGTGCCTTCCCTGCAAGGGCTGTGGCTGGCTGTGCTTCCTCCAATGGCAAGTACACGGAACTACTTGGAGCCAGAATTCTCAATGTGAAGTTTCAACTAGAGGCTTTTTGTAGTTTTGTTGTTGCTGTTGTTGTTGTTGTTTTGTTTTGTTTTGTTTTTTAATCACTCAGGCATACCCCTGCTTTGTGACTGGCAGCTCTGGAGTTCTCCCTGACATCAAATCATGCCAATCAGCAACCTCACTGTTATGAAATATAAAAAGCAGGTTAAAACTGCCCCGAATATCTAGTTTCAGTACTCTGTCCGTTGGTTTCAGGCCCCTACCGAGTGAATGACATCAAAACAGCAGTTAATTCAAGGCCCGGAGGCACTGACCCTGTAGAACACCTGCCTTCCTTGGGGTTAGCACCAAGAAAGCAAGGAAGTGTCATCTCCAAAACCAGAACTGCCTTACTTCCTGACAGTCACCTTGTTGAAGTGCCTGGATTTGTCCCTGTTCCTACTGTGACAGGGATGTCATGAATAAGGATTATTTCCAAGTCAGTGGACGTTTGATACATTAGTCACGCTTTAACACTACCTACTTCCTAAAGACACGGTTTGCTTTTGAGGATCTGACTCACAGTGCTGCCTACTCCAGAGCTGGGTAGCTCTCCTACTTACCAGTCACATCTACCTTTTCAGCAATCCCTGTTCTCTACCTTTTCTCCACTTAGTTTATCAGACTATTTTGGTTAACTCTGCATGTTACGGTAAGATTGATGATATTTTTATAAAATTTCCAACCCCAGGAATCAAATCTGATTTTTTCACTAAGCTTCCTAGTGTCAGGAAAACCAACCACTGCCTATCAGTACAGGCATCTCTTCAATTCCTCCAGCTCTGAGTCTCTGGGAGGGCGCTCAGCTTGTGAAGCTGTTATGGTATCCTTTAAACATTGATGCCAAGATTGAACTGAGTAATGCCTATAATTGCCACTAGGTAGTATGAGTGAGTCAGAGATACATGCAGTGATGGAGAGGAAAAGGAAACAGAAGAAAAGGGATGAATGGGTGGATGGTTAGATGGTGGGGTAGATGGGTGAGTGGATAGACGGATGGATGGGTGGGTGGGTGGATGGGTGGATGGTTAGATGGGTGGGTAGATGGGTGATTGGGTGGATAGATGGGTGAGTGGGTGAGTGGAAGGTTGGGTGGGTGGATGGTTAGATGGCTGGGTAGATGGTTAGCTGGGTGGATGGATGGGTGGATGGATGGATGGGTGGATGGATGGATGGGTGGATGGATGGATGGATGGATGGATGGATGGATGGATGGATGGATGGGTGGGTGGATAGATAGATAGATATAAGCAAGATTGGCTGCATATTTACTTACTCTTCATAACAGCAATCTATGTGTTGAGCACCACCAGCTTGGTGGGGAGGGAGAATGCTCCCTGAGATTCCCCATCATAGGGTGTCCACACATATCCTCCTTATTAAACTGAGGAAAATAAGCCATCAAATTATAAGACATTGAACAAGGGAGATGAAATCACCCACGCATGTGTCTAAGTACAAGTCCCTAGTCTAGTTTTTTCTTCCGCTTCCACATCTCAGCTTGTGCCTCACTCCAGCTCTGCTATGTTCACCCTGGAAATATCCAAATTATATACCACTTCTTTCTTTGTAATGCAAAGGTGTCCAGGTTCAGCTCAACCTCCCCACAATCATAGCACAAGTAGATCTAGAATTGAAATCCGAATCTGCATGACTTCAAAGCCTTCTGTAATTAAATGACTTATTTTATGTGAAGCTTCCCAAGGAGCCTAAAAAGAAGGGAGCCACTTTATCTATTTAAAAAAAAAGAAAGAAAAAAAGGATACTTCAGGTCCTATTCCATTCAAATTTCTCTTCTGATAAGTGGGAAGAAAAAGACTTGATTTATATCTACCAGCAACTCAGCCCAGGGCTGGGACTACAGTTGAGTTCTGCAGGTGTGTTTAGACATGCCCAGAGGTTTGCAGGTGTGGAAGAGGCGTTACAGGTAAAAGGTTGAGAGAAGATAAGTGATGAGTTCCATGGAGGCAGAGCCGGTGGCTTCAGGACACAGGGATCCTGTTTAGCCAGGCTCTCTGCTAAGCCCCTTAGTGACACTTTTATGGGCACCGGTGCTAGTGGCTGACAGCATCACTGGCATCATTCTCACCCCTTTCTCCGGTAAGAATGCATTTGTTTCTGTGGAACTGCCTTTCCTAAGCCCTCAACCAGGAGGTCTGTGTGCATTTGCGTCCATCCTCAGGTCTAGGAGCTGAATGAGTGGGAAGCACGGTGAGAATAGGACCTGGGACATAAAGATAAGTTTGCTGAGGGCTTCTAAGAGGGAACACATGCATTGGTTACTTTCTGCACTCCTGTGTCCAAATACCTGCCGAAGGCAGCCTAAGGAAAGGAGGGTTTGTTTCGCTCACAGTTGGGGGGTCCAGTCTATCATGGAAGAGAAGCCAGGCAGCGGGAGCGGGAGGCAGCTGGTCATGTCTTATTCACGGAACCAGACAACGGTGAATGTACATGCTCAGTTCCCTTTCTCCTTCTTATTCAGTCCTGGACCCCAGTCCATTGGATGATGCTCCCACATTTAGGGATCTTTCCATCTCAACTGGTCCAAACCAGATACTCCCTCATAGACAGACCCAGAGGTTTGTCTCCTGAGTCATTCTCATTCCTGCTGAGGAGACAATATTAACCATCACAAGGCACTTCTCTCTCCTACCAGAAGAGAAAGTCCCCTACCTGTAAGGATATAAAGTCCAGGGCCACTGTTACTGCTCTGAGACCAGGTAGCCATATGGCAGAGCTAAAACAACACGGATGGCATAACCAGAGAAGTGCAGAAAAACAACAACAACAACAGTGACAACAACAACAACAACAAAATCTAGAGGCCTTGGAGTTTCTGGATTAGACAAGACCTGAAGCTCATCGGCATAGTTCAGAACTCCACAGACTTTTTCTTTAAGTTAGCTGGAGTTAAAGGTTCTGTTACTGAGAGCCAAAGGCATCTTGATTGCTGTATGTAAGCACCAGCATGAGAAAAATCAATACTTAGAAAATATCTTAAGTCAGACAATTTGTAAGAATAAGATGCCCCAGAACAATCTGACCCTAAAATGTTTTGTTGTTGTTGCTGTTTGCTTGCTTGTTTTGCAACTAGAATCTCCCCTGCCTCCACTCCCTAACTTCTGGGATGCATAGGCATCCACCATCATATCCAGATTCAAACTTGAACTATAGACCACAAATAATTACTTTCATATTCAAACATCTTTCAAAAAGGAAGCTTCTTATTTATTCCCTGTGGCTTTTAACTAGTTGATGCTTAGCTGTCGCCTGGGACCTCTTATGCTTCCTATGGAAGCTCCCTTAAGCATCCCTTCCCCTGTCACAGGTCCACAGGACTGCAAGATGGTGATGGATTAATGATTTGGGCTCATGAGAATAAGCTGCTCATATTGGATCTCGGGCATGAACTATTAGGATATTTCAGAACCCAGCGTCTGATCAGGTGACTTCAGTGTTTGCTCAGCAGCAGTCATTCCTGGAACTTTGGTGACTTCACAGAAAATGTTGTCTAGTCATTGACATTGCCCAGCAAAGCAATCAAAGCAAACAGTGTGGCAATGGCCTTGTAAAGACGCTGTTTACATCACATTTGCCAAGAGGGTGAGAGGTTGATCAGCCAGGGACCACAGCACCATCAGAACACCTGCATGGTGCCAATTCAGAACTACTCCCTTGCCTCTCACAAAGTCCACCTGGAAAAGATCTAAACAGATTCCCCACCCCCCCCCACCACCACCACCACCACTATACCCAAATTGCTCATTGCTCACTTAGCCAAATCCATGGAACAAACTGTTCCCTAAGGTAGAACTACTGGTGTGATTTAATGAGATGGGGAGGGAGGGAAGAAGGGAAAGAAGGAGGAAGAGTGGAGCAGAAATGGAGAGAGTCATCAAGATGTCTTCCAATGAAAATGTCTTCTCACAAAGTCAAATTACCATAGGGAAGAATTCACTTCTTAGACACTGAACCGCATAGTCTCTGTTTCAGCAATATGCTCTCTCCCCCAAGCTTGTTATTCAAGCTTTTTTTTTTTTTCACTATCACCCTGACCTTTTGTCTTTCTTCAAAGCCACCTACACCCTATGGGCCCCTTCCCTGCATGTGGCCTCTGCAGCTATGGAATTTGAAAGGTAAACCCCAACAGCTGGGCTTTTGATGTGGGCTGGGTTGCTCGGCTTTCTTAGTGCTTTTCAAGCTAACTTCAACTATGTTTTTTAATCAGTCTAACTGGTTTTCTATTTGTTCTTTAGGTCTCCCAGGAGAATGGCAAAACATGATAAGTCTCTGCTGCATTCTTCCATCACGTGATAGAAAAATCTCAGAGGAGAGGAGGGGGTGAGGACAGGAGGGAGGCATCAGTGGAGGAAGATGAAAGACAACACCCTAAGTGCCACCAAGCCTATGTCAAGAGGGAGAGAATGACTTCTCTGGGCTTTAGCTATGGCTCTGAAGGTAAAGTCTAAAAGTGCTAGCAGCAATTCAATCCTGAGATCAGTGACTTCTTTGCAAAGTGGCTGTTACACGAAGTCCCACCCCTAGCTGAGGAGCTACTGGCCCTGGGGGAGATGTGACCCCTGCGAAGCTACCTATGCTCCAGTAGATAATCCATAAACATACAGGTGGACTCTGTGGGTTGTTGTTTTAGCCTATGAAATTGGGAGGAAAAAAGTGATGGGGGGATAGAGAAGGGGGGAAGAGAAGGGCACTTGATCAGAAGTCATTTCATGTCTGTATGAAATTCTCAAGCAATAGAAAGAACTTTATCTCTTGGACTATGGGCAAGTCAGCCCATCTCAATAACAGGTTTTGTGGTACACATCAAAATGATCTGTGTCTTCCAGGGGACCTTCTATGCTGTCCTTGTCTCATGTCTGTCCAGAGCCCTACTCTCCTGAAGTTGTAACTGGTTATACATCATAAGACCTGTAGCTCAAGCATCAAGGAATAAAACTGACACCATTTTTCTACCATAGTTTTCTTCCTTTAACCAATGTGGGAAAATTCCCACAAATACAAAATTAAATTTCCTCAGGCAGAATCTCAAGGTTTGGAATAGGAATTTAAAGGTAAACTAATCAAACGTCTCTTGATAGAACATAAATCTTGATACAACATAAATCTTCACCACTGTCAACAGAATCCACTGCCTTCCAAAGCAAAATATCCTGCACATAAAGAATTGTACTTGGTTGAAAATATTTCTTGAGCTGGAGAGAGTCTCCAGCTCAAGAAATAGGTACCCTATGTACCTAAGAATCCAAATACCCTCTTGTGTCCTGGTTACCCTCCAGTAGCATGTCAGTTTGCCCAGAGTATTCCTGCCTGGAACTCACTACAGTAGACACAGGACCCCATGTCTAGTCAAACAAGTGCAGAGAAGGGAAGAGCACAGAGACTCTCAGACTCATTCAGATCTGCCATGTGTAACCGCTCTCTTTCGCTTTTCTCCACAGCCTTGTCTCCCCAGGAAAGTTAAAATTCATACACAGCATAGTCCCACAGTGAAAGTATCCAATTGTCCTTGAAAACAGCACACTTCCAGACCAACCAAATCCAGGCACAATGGACAGTAATAAGCATAGGAGATCAAAGGAAGAAGGTGGCAGTTGGTGATGGATAAGGCAGACACACATCAACCCTGTCTAACTAAAAGCGATTTGTAACAGGCAGTTGGTAAATGTAGCATTTTTTTTTTCCATGAGACTTGAACATAGAAAGGAAAGGAAGCAACCTGATTGATGTTACCAACTTCCGGGGAATTACTAAAACATGAGCAAATACAAATCTTTGCAGGACAGTTTGGACCCTGGGTACACAGAAGGATGGATGTCGGTTGACTTCTCGAAGTCTTTTTCAAGCTGTTGAAAACAATGAGTTTAATAAGCCAAGTTTTAAGATATCCTATTCTTGGAAGTGATGCTGTGCTGTGAAGCCCACAGAGGGAGAAGGTCAGTCAACAGTAGAGACAAGCTCATTCTCAACACACAGGCTGTCTTGTAAAAGCAGCGAAGAAGGTCATTGGGGTGATAGATACAAAGACATTGTCATTCTGAAACAGACCATTCTCCCAAAGTCGGACCTCTTTTCTTTAAATCACAATGGTCCTGAGAGAACTGAGAAAGTAGTGAGGGCCTGAGTTTCATGCTTTCTAGCCATCTTTGAACTTCCATCAATGAACACACTTTCATCATGGAAGATGATAGATTGCAGATGGAGAAATCCAGCCCTGGGTCATTTCAAGCGCTCACTTTGTAAGTGAAAGGAAGACAAAGGAGAAACTCTACAACAGTCACTTTTTTTTGGCTTCAAAAGAGTAGTAAAAAGTCTAAAGACTAGGGTTATCTTTTAAATTATCTTTTTTTTTGGTATTAGAAGGAGATTGATCATTTCTCTCTTCTCTTTGAATTTTGTACAGTTGACTGGTGTCACTCTTATCCTGTTTGACTTTCTGTTAATGTGATGAAACACCATGACCCAAAATAACTCCAAATAGGAAAGCACTTATTTCAGCTTATACCTCACAGTCCATCGCTAAAGGAAACTAGGGCAATAATTCCAAGCAAAACCTGGGGACAGGAACTGAAGCACACACCAGGGAGGAACACTGCTTACTGGCTTGCTTTCCATGGCTTGCTCAGCTTACTCTCTTATACAACCTAGGACCCACAATGGGCTGAGGAGAAACACACACACACACACACACACACACACACACACACACACACGCACACACACACACACACACACACACACACCAATCAGTAATCAAGAAAATACCCTCATAGATTTGCCTATAGGCCAATCTGATGGAGTCCATTTCTCAATTAAGGATCCCTCTTCCTGTATTGTGTCAATTTGACCAGTACAATTCCTATCTCATTTTGTTTTACTTTATATCTAAGGAAGATTTGGTTGTGATCTGGGGTGTAGAATGTGGCTAGAGAGAGAACTGGGTAGGAAGAGATCCTTTCAGTGTTGTGTGGTTGTTTTGGAGATGTAAAAAACGTGTGGGCTAAAAATTACATGGAGATGTGCCCTAAGTAATTTCTACAGGACACGAGGCTGCTTTAGACCTCTCAGCCCAAGTGGCACAGAGTGTCCTCACTGCTAAAAGCAAAACAAAAAGCAGTACCATAGAGGCCATGCTTTTGAGACCGAGTGTGTCATTTGAACTATCATTACAGTCTGGCTTTGCCTAGAGAATAATATAAGTATATTTCCGTATATAGATTTCTACCTCTGTAGTCTTTTGTCTGAGAATGACTGGCAAAAAATAATAACACTCACAGATTCAATACCAGTAAGAGAACTTGCTTCTTTGACTTATTTATTTATTTATTTATTTATTTATTTATTTATTTATTTATTTA
>CABHPQ010151528.1:16075-30554 GCA_902168405.1 Peromyscus aztecus
TATATATATATATATATATATATATATATATATATATATTCTCCACTTGCATTTTATAGACCCCTCTATCAATTAACAAGGATGTTACCTTTTGTATCTTGTTGTGTTTTGATTGTTGTCCAAGTTGTTTGCCTAAAGCTGCCCAGTAAAACCAGTGTTCACTGTGTCCTGATGACATTAACACCAGCATCTCAGTTTGACTGTAAAACTCTCCCTTCCCTATAGTTTCAGTTATATTTATAATCTCTTGAAAATCACAGCTTTTAAATCCCTTTAAAAATAGGAAAGGTGAGAATTTAGGAAAAAAAATATTTTAACAGCTTTAGGCCATATCAAAGTCATTCTGTCTCCACACTGTCCAAGCTCTGTCTCTCATTCTGGGAAAGGAAATCAAAGAGTCTCTACTTCCGCCATATAACTGCTAGAAGCTTCTGAGTATTCATAAATACTACAGTACCAATCAGCTACAAGTGAAGAAGGGCGTTTGCACCTAAATATCGCAAGCCATGCCCACCACAAGATTCCACCAAGCTTCATAGAAATAGCCAGCCCCCATGATAGAAATAACCAGCCCCCGTGGCATTCCGATGATTCAGTTCTCCCAAGCATTAATTAACAGTTATGCAAATATTCCTGAGCCGCAGAAGGACTTTGCCTTTTAAGGAGTTACTAATGAAACCAACACCTGATATTTAAAATAAATGTAATTGCTAACCACACTCAACCTTCTTCCTCCCACAGCCGTTCTTCTTTCCATTTCTCCGGTATCCACATTCACTCACCTAATAGAGCCTCCAGAGACTTCCTGAAGATTTCCAAAGAAAATCAAAGGACGTAAGAGTACAAGAGGGAACTGGGAGTCCTTATGGATGCGCCCATCGAGTCTTCGCCCTCAGAAAGTGCCCACGGTCTCCACCCACCAAGACTTGATTTGGGCCTGACTCACTGGTGTTGAGGGTAAATGTTGAGTTTTCATAGTTCTCAGTGAGAATGACCTCAGCTCTGCCCTTGACCTTCTGGAAGAGCTACAAAATGTTTTACTAAGCAGTTTCCAGCAGGGTGCTCAATGAGTTCCCTCTGACCTTTTGGGAACTAAAGCTACACCCACACTCAACATGAAGCTCAACTTACAGAACCAAAGGTAAGAGGCAAGAAAAAAGCTTTCTGGTGGGGCTGGAGAGATGGTGCTTGCTCCTTCTGCAGTGGACCTGATTTTGGTTCCCAACACCCGTGATGGTGTTAGGCCATGATGGCCTATAACTCCAGCTACAGTGAATCTGACACCCTCTTCTGGCCTCTTTGGGCACCTGCACTCACATGTATACACACACACACACACATACACACACATTTTAAAAGAAAAGGCTTTAATGGAGGCTAGAGTGACAGCTCAGTTGGTGAAGTGTTTGCCAGACAAGCCTAAGGACCCATGTTCAAGCCCCAGAACCCACAGAAGGGAATCAGGTGCTTGAGCTTGTAATCTCAGTACTGGTGAGGCCGAGAGAGGTATGTCTCTGGGGCTCATGAGACAGCTGACCTGGCCTACTACTTGGTGAGCTCATGGCCAGTGAAAGATCCTTACTCTAAAACACAAAGACAGACAGCTCCAGAGAGATGATACCTGATGTCATTCTCTGACCTCCCCACACATGTATATACACTTAGGCACACATGCAGGCACACTCAGTTATACATGCACACACACATACATACACACTCAGGCACACATGCACATACATTCTGACACATATGCACATATATGCATACACAAAAAAACAAAAGAATAGTGAAAAGAGGAGGAGGAGGAAGAAAAAGAAGAGGAAGAGGGAGAAAAAAAAACAAAATACAGCAGAAGAAAATGCTGGAGTTTTACCTTAGGGTCATATTTTCTCCAAAAGAGAAAGAATATTCAAGAACAAAAGTTGGCAGGTGCATCTTAGAAATCAGAACACTAAAAACAGCAGCACTAGCTCATTCATCAGAAATACAGTCAACAACTGTGTATCAAACCTCAAAATAGAAACTGAGAGTGTTCTGTCACTATATCAAACCTGAACATGTTTTTAGTCATTTTTTAAAAATATGGCTAAATATACATCTACCCTGTGACCCAGGAAGTTTAGATACTTGCCCAAGAAAAGTAAATGCCTATGTCCATAAATACTTACATGTAAGCATTTATAACAGCCTTCCCATAATAATCAAAAAGCAGAAACAACCCAAATGTCATAGACATAGAATAGAGGGGTGATTATTTTGGTGTCTTCATACACTGGAAGGAAAAGAAATGGGGTTCAGGTGTGGAGATCAACAGGAATGATGTGTTAGCAGAACGAGGACAAGTGCCGGAAGAAGGAGTGTACGCTGTTCTGAGTCAGTCAAGGGTGGTCTGTGTGATTCACTAGCTGGAGACAGGGATGAGAGCGTTGGAACCGCTCACTTCTTCACACCAATGGCTCCTAAACATGCAAACTCTTATTTTTTTTTTATTGCAGGCAAATTACAGCAGAAGACAGAGAAACAAAGAAGAAAAATACTAGCGATAGACTTTGTTGGCCAACAGGGGAAGACAGACAGTGAGGGCATGAACAGATTGATAACAAATGTTATCAGTAGGTGCATGGTATAACAGAATAAGGACATGAGCGAATAAAGGAGATTCCTATTAGTACACTCGAAGGCCTTTCTTAAAAGATGGCCTGAGAACAAAACAGTGAGAGAAACAAGCCAGGAAAGAAGCACACCACTGAGGAGACACTCCAAGGAACTGGCGCAGCATGTGTAGAGTCACACAGTGGTCCCTTGGGGCTGGGAGTGCAGGGGAAGCTGGCACATGATGAAGTGGGGGAGGCAGGCAAGATGGGAAGACCAGCAAGCTGGCCAGTGGGGTCCAGAGGATGCTGTTATCCTTGGAGTGAAGGAAGAGAAGATCATACAGTGGAGTGGTACAATTGCACTGATGTCTGAAAGAGGTCATTCTGATGCTCGGGTAAAATGCACTGAAGGGGCCCAAGTACTTTGTGACCTGGTTTCTCTCTTAATAACTATTAATTAACCTATTTAAAATAGGATTTAATTTTTCAGTGGTGTATATCAATTCTACCCTACGATATCAATCTTACTCTACCATATCAATCTTATAGTCTTGAGTGGGAAATGGGAAGAAAGGGTAGTTCTCTACTCATTGAAATGGGTGGGGCTTTTACTAGTTTAATTTTATTCCTTAATAGGAAGAGAAAATTACTCAGCAACTCCAGAATGAAATTGAGACAGTAACCAAACACAGCCTTTACTGTTGAGATTAAACAACCTTCTAGAGGAGCTTTCAAAGAAGTAGGGTGAGAAAGAGGTTATCCTAACCTCCCCATCCCTTGCACTGATTCATCCAGAATCAGAGCATGAGGAGAGGACGAGGTACAGACCCACAGCCAGAACACCTGCGTAGGCATCTCACATGTATCTTAAGCATAAAGTGCAGAGGTAAGCAGAGAAGGAAAAGCCCTTTTCTCGTCCGTCCTCCCCCACATTCCATTTGCCTCACCTCACAAAAGGGAGGCAGCTCGGTCTATGGGCGGGGGCGGGGGGAGTGGGGAATACCTGGAAAACACCCATCTTGACAGCAGCTGAGGGGCCCAGATCCCCAACTATCTTATGCACCAAAGACATCACACCTAGGGTTTGTCTGCTTGTGCCTTCATAGGAACAATGGGTGGATTCCACCCCCGCGTGCGCGGGGTTGCCTGACTAAACAAAAGTAAAAGTTGACAAATAGGGGGAACCGGTGACAGGCTCAGACATCTTCTATCTGCAGTGGAAATCAGTGCTCAGCAGACTTGAGGTGGGGAAGCACCACTCAGGGGAGAGATGAAAAGAAAAGACTGCCACTGTGCAGTCTGCTCCAGCCCGTCAGCTGAAGCAGGTGTCCTCTCACTTAGCAACCATGGCTGCTGGAGGGAATGCCCACCTCCCACTCAGGCTTGGTGAGAAACGGAGGATTCCCACCAGGCTTTACAGCATTTGCTTGTTTAAGAGTGATAATGATGAACACTAGAAAACAACAAGAATGGAGTCTAATGAAGCAGAGAAAAGGACCAGTCAGAGAGACGCTTCAGTAGAGCCACAGTGGCGCCTGAGTCCACATCTCTGCTAAGAAAGTGCTTTTCCCAGTCTGCAGAGCCAGGGCCATCCTCATTTGAATCTATTCTTGTACGGACTCTCTCAGTCCAGTGTGAATGAAGCCCCAGCCACAACATCAGCCATTGCTTTTACCACTAAGGTCATCTTCCCCTCTCTGTTTCTATGGCTCTCTGCCCGCTTCTGTCTCGTATATACATAGATACCTTTTAATTTAAATATTTTGTCAAATAAAATAGTGTGAAGCCTTATTATTGATTCCCACAGGATACAGAAAATGGAAAAAGTTTTGTCTCTTGATTAAGCCACAAGACTCAGATCCAATATTTAAATTCAGACCTAGACTAGTTTAAGGCAGAAGTAAATGCTGGATACTGATGGTACATGATCAACCCTAAACGCCGTCACACTGTTTCAAGACGGAATGTGGGGTTTTATTTTGCTTCATTGCTGTCATGGGTGCAGAAGTGAGCCTGCGCTTGCTTTAGAGAAGTCACACATACTATAGGAATCCTGCTGTGTGCTGGCAGAAACACCGAGCTTCAGAAAGCCAGTGTTGATCATAATAAGTGTTTGTGGGAGTGCATCTCTGTGCTGAACACAGCAACCGGCTACTGGAGACAGGCAGGGAACTCTCCTTGAAGTTGAGTGGGGAAGACACACACAAAATACTCAAATGTATGTGATGAAGAAATTTATGTTGGGCAAAGTACTGCATGGGAAAACATTGGGGCCCATGGGTATGTATAAAAAAAGCCTAATAGAAAGGAGGGAAGTTAATTAAGCAAAGAGTGTCTGCATGTGTGACTGGAGATAGGGAGTTACAAGTAAAATGACAGCCCGGAGCAAAGAGGAGACTGCCTTGAGAAAGTGACCATCTCCAGTGGCACTGAGCAAAGAGACATGAGGCTGCCGGTAAAGCTGCAGGGCAATAGAGACAATGTAGCTACTAGCAGGTAAACTACATTAAGAACGCAGTACTAAAGCGAGGCATGATGGCTCATGTGTGTAATGCCTGCACTTAGGAGTCTGAGGCAAGAGGATTGCCGAGAGTCTGAGGCCAGTCAGGACTATGCAGTGAGTTCCAGGTCAGCCTCAACTACAGTGTGAGGCTGTTTTCCAAAATGAATGTGGAACTGAAGTCATGCTAGTGTGAATAGGAAGTCCTAAGCAAGGTCATGAATGTCAACCGCAGGTGCATGATTATGGAGGGATGGCCCAGAAGCATGGAGATTGACTCCTGCAGGGTGAGAGTGGGGCCAGAGAGCTAGAAATGGGCAAAAGAGGAACCAGGTGGGAACCTGTCCTAGTTGATGGAAAGCATGTCAGAGGCAGACTTGGTGCTGACTGGCAAAGAGAAGTAGGAGGTAGGAATGACTTCTATCAATGCAGTCTACTAGTGGAGACCAGTTCCATTACTACGATTCAGAATGGGGGAGGCTGAGCGTGGAGAGGGATGGGTAGGGGGACCAGAAATTCAGTTTAAGGACCATTCATTTCGAGCAGTATAAGGGGCAGCAAAGATTGTGTTCTTCTCATTAGTGTGTGTGTGTGTGTGTGTGTGTGTGTGTGTGTGTGTGTGTGTGTGTAAGAGGGAGAGAAATACTTAAATGAGAAATCTGGGAGCCTTATTTACAACACTGTGGTGGTTTGAAAGATAATGGCCCCCATAGGCTCATAGGAAGCGGCACTATTAGGAGGTGTGGCCTTGTTGGAGTACTTGCGCCACTGGTGTAGGAAGTGTGTCACTAGGGACAGGCTTTGGGGTCTCAGGTGCTTGCTAGGCCCAGTGTGGCACTCTCTTCCTGCTGCCTTCAGATCCAGATGTAGAACTCTAGGCCACCTCTCCGGCACCCAGTCTGCCTGCCTCCCACCATGCTTCCTGCCATGGTGATAATGGACTGAAGCTCTGAACTGTAAGCCAGCCCCAATTAAACGTTTTCCTTGCTGTGGTCATGGTGTCTCTTCACAGCAATAGAAACTCTAACTAAGGCAAACACTGAGTTTGAGTATCTGGAATAGTTATACTCATTGAGTCCCCACAACCCACCCATACACCCAGAACCTTCTGGTTGGTTCTCTGGCTAATACAACTCCTGGTTGTGACATGGGGATCTTCAGTGAGTCCCCAGAATAAAACTAAACCTAAAAATGTGTTCTGTTCTGTTGCCTAAACTTTTCCATGTTCGTTTCAGGTTGTCTCTCTCCTTAGAAGTCATGCTGTCTGCTTACTCTGTTCCCAAAAAAAACAGAACAAGCACTTCAGCACAGGACCTTTCATTGGTCCCAGAATTCAGTTGTACACAGAAGGGAACAAAGTAACAGAAATTAATGTGGCTGCTTCACATGTGGATGTTGGTGTGTCACTTGGCATGATTAAGTAACATGATTAAGCTGGGTGGGGTGGCACTCACCAGTAACCCAACTTTTCCAAAGGACAAGGCAGGTAAATCATGAGTTGGAGGCTAGCCTGGGCAACTTAATAAGATCATGCCTCAAAATTTAAAAAGACCTGGGCTAGACTTCATTGGTAGAGCACCTGACCCAGCACCTGACCCTGGGCCTGATCCTCAGTACCTCAAAAACAAATAAAAAATCACATGTGTACTCTTAGGGAAAATCTATTTTATTCATAGTCTCTATTAAATATATTAAATATATATACTGAATAGTCATCACATACAGGGTACAAGCCAATGGTCTGGATTATATTCTCCTTGAAAAGTAAAAAATTCAAAGTAGCCATCTGCCATGTGAAAGTATTTCAGGGCTCCAAGGAGCATCCTTTATTATGGATTGCCATGGTTTGGAATTTAATGGGCTTTTCTACATTGAAGGGATAGATTCTAGGGTTTGGTTTGGTTTTTCAGTTTTTTACTTTCTGCTCAGGACTAGATGAGGAGCACAAAATACATAGATGATAGTATGGGAGGGAAAATCTATCAAACTAAATAAAACATATCCTCTTTTTTAAAAAAGCGTCTTCTGGATTCAGCAGGGCAACTGCACAGCATATAAACTCATAGTAGTTATGACAGAATGCACGAGACCTGTGCAAGCCCAGGCTAGACCAAATCCCATCATAAAGCAGGGAGTTGAACACAAAATGTCCCACCCACTAGCCTTGGAGTTATTAATAACTTTTAGCTGCTGGGAGAGGGAACATTAGTTAGAATGTAGCTCCTGATAACTCAGCCATGCTCCAGTGGAAGGCTACACATCCAAAAATATTTGGGCAGTACAAATTGGCTGTGGTGGGAGTGGAGCCACAAAGACGGGCAAGTGTTGTGGAATGTTTGTTTAACTAGGCAAAGGTATGTTACATTTGCTTATGCTGCATTTGTTTAATGATGTAAAGATGTGTTATTTTGCCTTCTTAAGGTACCTGATAGGTCTAATAAAAAGCTGAATGGCCAATAACTAGGTGGGAGAGGAATAGGCAGGGCTGGCAGGCTGAGAGAATGAGTAGGAGGAAGAATTTAGGCCAGGGAGAAGAGTGAAGAGAAAGAGGAGGAGACACCCAGGGCCACACAGCTGCCAGCAAGACATGGAGTAGGACATACAAAATTTTAAAAAGATAAAAAGCCCTGGGGTAAAATGTAGATGAAGAGAAACAGGTTAAATTAAGTTATAAGAGCTAATGGACAAGCATAAGATAAGGCCAAGCATTCATAACTAGTAATAAGTCTCCTTGTGATGATTTGGGAGCTGGTTGGTGGCCCAAGAGAAAACCTGCTATAGGCAAGTATGGAAGGGGTGTGCATCTGGGAAGAACTGGGGGAGGGATGGTGAATACGATCAAAATACACTGTACAAAATTCTCAAAAGAATCTTGAGAATCTAATAAATCTATGTAATTGTTTATAATTGACAAAATTCATAAATAGTTACTGTGCAGAATTTGGTGTTTTAAATACATGTTCATTGTAGAATGGCTAAATTAACCATATTTTCTATCCAATGCCTAATAAGAAGGGGATGGCTTTTCTATTTGACTTCTTCAATAATACTTGATGTGTTCCTGCTTTTGCATAATCTCCTAATTATTGTAAAATGGCAGCAGGACATGTTGAGATGAATCATCCCCAACTCCATGTCTGTTTATCAAGTAGTTCTACGTCTTACCATCTTAACACCTTTGGTCGTTATGAAAATTCTTTAAACCTCAACCAAAGCCCACCTTCAGACAAGACCACAGCACCCTGCCAGGAAACGTCTCTTCTCAAAGAAGGGCTCACATGAAAGCCACCACAGACTCTTCTTTTTTTCAGGGAGCAAAAGAGTTTGACTTCTAGTATAGAATGAGAGCTCTGAAAGACAGAGTGCAATGGGGGTCAAGCCATTCAGGATGGTTTTGATAAATGACAGCTCCTCACTTTGGGCAAACAGTGCCTATTTGCCTGTAGTGACTTTTTGGAAGGGAACCTAGAGTGTATTTGGAAGGGGCCGGGAAGTGGTCACTAAGAGTGCTAAGGATGCCATGGAGGCTTGGGACAGTGACTGTGAAAAGGCACAGTCTTGGGGCTTCTCTTTGCTTTTTTTATTCTGTACACTGTGATCGCATTTTTCTTCTTTGCGCGCGCGCGCGCGCGCACACACACACACACACACACACACACACACACACACACTCATGATAATAAGTATCTAACCTATGAACAGCCTGAGTGGTTCTGAGCTGGAAAATCCACCAAGTTCCTCTTGTTTCTTTCTCCTTATACAAAGTTTAAAGGCTACAGAAGTTGAAAGATGGAACATGCATTTTAATGTATGGAAGCATTTATACATTTGACTCACCTACAAAAACATTTCTTTCTTCTACATCCAGGTTAGACCAGGAAGACAATGCTCATGGCTGAAGATCACACTCTTAGGATTATAGGCAGCCAGTTGTCTGCCAATCCCCTGACCCATCCATCTGAACAGTCACCACACTCCCTGTCTCTTCTGCTCATGATGGGTGTGTCTTCCTTGTAAGAACCACCCATAGCATCAAATGGGTGAGGGCACCCAGTGTTAAGATGACGAACAATTTCTTGTTTCTTCTTAGTGACTTAATATTAAAGGTTCTTTGAGTTGAGACATCACAACACTGACCAAAATGAGATTTCAAAATGATTTGTCCACTTACGACTTGTTCCCAAGCTTCTCTGTCTGTAAAACAGTTGCTCAACTCTGGGGACAGAAGAGCCATATATTGGTTCTTGCACAATCCAAGAGCATTACTGTTCTCTGCCTTCATTAAAACCTCTCTGCCAAGTTCATCTTATCCACTTTTCAAGTACAAGGTCTTAATTCCCATCCACATCCCGGAAACAGATTACCACCTTGTACCACAGATAATCCCCCTCCTATAATTCGTACTAGAGCTGATTCAGAAGATAATGTGGCACTTAGCAAGGCCAGGACTGCCTTGGTTCTAAATGGATGTGGTTTGCCCAAGGTCACAGTGTCAATCAGAACTTACCCTTGACTGGTCCCCATATCTGCACAAATCTTTAAAACTGTTTGCTGAATAGATTTCACTTTCTAGTCTAGTAACCCATTACAAAGAGCAACAATACAAGAATACAGATATAAAGGAAGAAATTACTCAATCCAGTTAGAATCTTGTGTATATAAAAGTAGTTGGTCATCAATTCTGAAAATATTTGGGGAAGGATGAGGTTCTGGAAGAGTTGAAGGTACTGTGTCTTACTATTCAAAGTTTGATACTCAACAAACAGGATCAGCTTCTTCACCTGGAAGATTACTAGAAATTCAGTCTCAGGACCCACCAAAGGTCTCCTGAGTCTGAAGATGCTTTACTGTGACACCCCCAGGTGAAATATCTGAAGTTCATTGCCTTAGAACATCCCACAGAATGCAAGCTCATTGCTAGCACATACATTGTGGACAAGGAAAATTTGATGAGTAGAAAAGCAAGAAAATTCTTTAGGTCTCCCCTTTATTTAAGACCAAGGATCTGATATCATGAGTGACAATAGGAAATGTGATTTTAAAAATTCTAGGTTAATGTTCCAAATCACTTAAAAATTCAGAAACACAACTCTGGCCTGAAAGAAATGCATGGCCACTTGCTAATACCTTGTGAAATTATAAACATTAAAAGGACACCTTTAGAATTATCTGGGCATGTGTGGGTTAGTACTGATGTGATGAAACACCATGACCGAAAGCAAGTTGGAGAGGAAGGGAGTTAATTTGGCTTACACTTCTACATCACTGTTCATCATTGAAGGAAGTTAGGACAGAAACTCAAGCAGGGCAGGAACCTGGAGGCAGGAGCTGATGCAGAGGCCATTGAAGGGTGTCTCTTACTAACTTGCTAACCATGGCTTGTTCAGTCTGCTTTCTTATAGAACCCAGGACCACCAGCCAAAGGATGACACCACCCACAATGGGCTGGGTCCTTCCCCATCAATTACTAATTAAGAAAACGCCTTACAGTTGGGTCTTATGGAGGCATTTTCTTAGTTGTAGTTTCTTCCTGTCAGGTGACTCTAGCTTAGTCAACTTGACTCAAAATCCCCCCAGAACAGTGTGTTTAACAGCACAGACTCTAAGATCAGACTTCCTGACTTCTAAGCTTGTCCGGGTGGTGCTAGCCGTGTTTCCTGAGCCAGTGTGCTTGGCTTCTGTTGTGTTTCAGTTTCCTCTTCTACGCAGCAGAAATAATGACAACAAAGTTTGTGTGACAGGTTTTTGATGAAGACAAAACAAGGCAATGCTCATTTTAAAAAGAACATAGTGCCAAGCATACAGTAACCACTGTTGAAATAATATTTTAGTGATGGGATGCAAATGACAGAGGACATTTTAATGGAATATGAAGAACCCACCTAGATAAGCTAGCCAATACAGACCCTTAAAGGAGAGGACTTTACACAGACACCTAGAGAGTAGGAGTCACAGGACAATTGATAGGGTCAAGTGGGTGAATGGAAACTCCAGGTGAGTGATTTTTCCCTTAAAATATTGAAAATCTTATTTTATTCCACAAAGATTGGAGGTTCTTGTTTTATGTGAATGTTCTGTCTTTCCTCCCTAGTCTCCTTCTCTGTTCTCCTCTTCTCTTCTTCTCTCCCCTCTTGCAAGTCTTCATAGTCCAGAAGTTGGTGAATATTTTGCATATTCATAATCAATTGCAAGCCATTGAATTCTTTTAGACAAGAAAAATGGATTGAGCAGAAATGTTTGTTAGGGCTCCCAGTGGGGAAAAGTCTGGGGAAAGTCCCTGGGACATATAAAGATGAATCCACAATCAAAACTGTCATTTGCATAGTCTGACTTGAGGCATGTTGCCAGAATGGAACAATTCTCCATGTCCTCCTACTCTACATCTGTTCCTAAGAATCTCTCCATTGAACTCTGCTAGAAGCTGTCACATGCTGCCTTCTTGCATTGACTTCTGTGCTTTGATGGCTGGTTTGTCTGACCTCACAGAGCTCCTGTTATTTCCCTCTGTGATAGAGAGCCTCCTCCTCGGGCAATCACTATGAGCTCTGCACCCTTCTCCCCTTTCTCACCTTTTTGAGGCTGAATCTACCCCTCGAGCTCTGCAATCTAAGTCCTATCAAAAGACTAGCTCATGGGATGTACTCAGAAGATGTTAGCTTGAATGGCAGAACCAATATTTGTTCACCATTTCTTTTCTTACAAACAGTGGGCACCTAATTCCATTTCCACATAGCAGTGAGAGACTCTGAGGCTTACTTCTGATTTTTCTTCAAGATATTATTTCTTTTAGTGACAATCCTTAGAATAATAAAAGGAGGAAGGAAGGAGAGAAGGAAAGAAGGAAGGGAGGGAGGGAGGGAGGGAGGGAGGAAGGAAGGAAGGAAGGAAAAAGGAAGAAAGGAAGCATTTTACTAATCAAGGGGACTGGGTGTTTCTTACTTGATAGCTTTTTAATTACTTTGTTTGCTTTACTTTAGTCCAAACTTATTACCATAGAAACCATGGAAGACTTTTATACAGCACCCATGTTTTATTTTGCTTAGTTTGGGTTCCCATGGCTCTTTGTAGTTCTTTTCATCTTACTTAGAGAGAGGAAACTAACACAGGAAGAGCTGGCCACACAATGAGTCAGTGATCAGCAGGTTTCCTGTGAGTGAGGTCTCTGCAACTCTGAGGCAGCCACACCCACCCTTGACATCATCCTCACCTTCCCACACTTGCCTCTGCAAATCTGCCAGGGTTCAGCTTCGCTTCTCCCTTGTCTTGTCAGCTGATCCTGTGTTCTAGGCCAACTACAGAAAACCAAGGCCGTCCACCCTCTCATTCTGTCCACTTTGGGGTCCTCTCAGATCCACTCACCTCCATATTGCTACTTTCTCCTTCTGCTCCTCTATCCCCATGAAGCTCCCCACTCATGCTCTTTGAAACAAAACCAAAACAAACAAAAAGCAGTCATTCAATCTGGCCCATTAAAGTAATCTTCCAAAATATTAATAACAAATCTGATCTAGCTATTGTTCTAATGGAAAGTTTAGAAAACAAAAGGGAGTTTCAACCAGGAGGAGCCAAAGTTAAATACCCCTTCAGCATTCTGTCACCAGACAGGTGTGTCTGTTCGGGTGGGCCCACCATGCTAGCATGGTCATTGGAAGAGTTGGAGCTCATCTCTACCCAAACTGTTCTCCAACCTGAGAAGATGGTACAGAAGATATGAAGACAGTTCCTTATGGGGGGTTAGCCAGATTTGGTTACCTAAAGTTTAAACAATTCGGGTAGCAACTTTCAGAAAACAATGAACACAAAAGAAAAATATAAGAGTTACATATAAAAGTAAGCATTAGAGTTGGGACAGAAATTATTACAAATTATGCTTTAAAAACAAAAGCTGATCATAGCACAATTACCATGAAATGCAGAACCAGAGCAGTGAGAAACTCCAGTTTATTTCCCAGCTCACACTGACCACATTCCAGACTTCCTTTCTCTCTTCATTTCCTGCCTATGTTTTTGGAAAAGTTGCCTCTCCTCATCTCCCATTTCCTCACCACAGAATCACTTCCTAATCGTAAGTGCTCAGTCTCCATCTACATCCTCTTACTGAAACTGTCTGTCTCATACGGACCCAGTGGTTTTGGTCACCTCGTCACATGGCTTCTACTCACTGCTCAGGCTCCTGATCTCTCTTTAGCCCCAGACGTTAATAACCACACTTTCCTTCTCAGAATTCTGTCTGTCATTTGCATGAAAGGGGCTATATTGCCACAACTCTCTGACTGCATAAGCTAATCTTCCTCTTTCACTGGCTTTACTCCATCATCGTCCAGGCCTAGTATAATCCCAGGTTCAATCTTCAGCCTCCAGCTTTTTCCATTCCACGTCCTTCATCTTCTCTCAAACCTTCAAACATCTAGGTAGCCCTAACCATGTATTAATGACTCTTCTATCTCTCTTACGTGTCAGTCCTGCCAAGTGGACACCACATGAAAATGCCTTGACTTCAGCTCCAGAATTCTCAAAGTTAGACTAGTTACATCAATTCCCAAACTGAGAGTGGGTATTTCTAAAATTATAGGTATCAGCTTCCTCAGCTGTCTACTAGGACTCCCCTGTTTTGTTGAATGTTTCAGCCAAGTCACAGCCTCAATGTTAGAAACTGCACCACCTTCATTCTGTCTTCCTTTCCTGCATTAAACAGTTCATTTTAGTTTGTTCTTCTAGAGAAGAGGAAGTTTCTCTAAAAGGTTGGTTAGAAGAAAGAGCATCTTCAACCCATGGAGTGAGGTTTTATTTAAATCCAGTGTATTTGTCCCATCTAGACAGGGAACAGAGGCTCCAGGCCCCATCAAGATAAGTACATTTGTAGTCCATGATGTGACTATGGTTCTGGCACCTAAGAAGAACTGTGGCAATTAAAATGTAAAGTAAACATTTATGACTATTGGAGGAAGAAAGACAAAAAGAAGAAGGCAAAAAGGAAGGGAGGGAGGGTGGAAGGAAGGAAGGGAGGAAGAGAGGGAAGTAGGGAGGAAGGAAGGAAGGAAGGAAGGAAGGAAGGAAGGAAGGAAGGAAGGATGGGAGGGAGGAAAGAGTGATGGAAGGTAGACTGAGGACATGACTTTGTCAACAAAGCATTTGCTACATAACCATGAGGACCTAAGTTTATTTCTCAGCACTGCTGAGTATGGCAGTGCACCTTTTTACTCCCAAATTAGCAAGCTCCATATTCAATAAGAGATCCTGTCTCAAAACATAAGATGGAAAACAAATAAGGAAGATGACCAATGTCAACCTCTGGCCTCAGCAGGTGTATATACAAACATGCACACTCTGACACAAGTATACACAGAAAGAAAGAAAGAAAGAAAGAAAGAAAGAAAGAAAGAAA